>SCDS01000910.1:0-34853 GCA_004149465.1 Drosophila nigromelanica
ATATAATTATATATATATATATATATATATATATATATATATATATATATAATTATATTTATCATTTTGTCTGCATATGCATAAATTTCATGGTACTTATATATATATATATGTATATATATACATATACATATAAAGCACATATATATATATATATATATATATATATATACATATACATATATGTACATAAGAAAACTACAAGTTGGCTACTTTTTTGGCAATGAAGAAATTAAATTTATTATTATACGACAGGCAAATATTTTTGATCGCTGTTCGTAGAAACCGTTGGTTGTCAAGTGCGGGTTCGTGCTTAAGCAGAAGAAATATCACTTGCTGTGCAGTCCTTAAATATTAAAATTTTATTACGATGCACAGAACTCGCTTGATGCTGTATAATTTAAGAGGGGCAGAAAGTATGCTAAATGTTTCCACGAAGCAGGACTTTTGGCGAATTTTGAGGTACAATTTTATTCACTCTCAAAGTGCTTTAAAAGTTGATTTGAATTGAAAAGAGCGCGCTGGTGTGTAATTTAATATAGCTCTGATTATTTTTAATTTTTTTTTTAAATAAACACACTCTTTCCTAACAAATAGGCAAATAAATAACAGAACGAAGCTATATTTGTTTTTTATATTTATTTTAATGTACTTTTGTAAAACGTAATTTAGAAAAGTAGTAAATGTACGAATTTAGATCTTGTGCGGTTCAGACGGTATAAGATTATTTATTTTTCTTGTCATTTGACTTGACAAGCCAGATGTAAATTATTTTGTGGCGTAAATAAATATTATGTATATACATAAATATGTATGCAAATGCAATTAAATGTTGTTTATGTCAAACTTGTTTTTAAGGGGGACTTTTCGGGAATAGTGACATAAATATATATAATGACTAATTTGTAACCATAATTATTGATGTTGCTTATTACGCACTTCTAGAAAAATTAGATTTAAATATTGTTGTTGTTGGGTAATTAGTTTTAATTTGTGTTTATATTTGTCATTAGTTATGTATAAAACTCCACCTAGACATACGTGGATAAAAATTTAATGAGTTTTTACTGACATATTTTTCGTTTCATCCTAATTATCAGCAACCAAAATTCGGCGAATACACTGATCCAAAATATAAATAAATACAAAATTAAAAAGAAACTTATGTAACTACAACTAAATAAAAAATCTAATTAATTTTTTCAATGAATTTAAAAAGGACACGATTTATTACAATGTTTATTTTTAGTCTTAACGTCTAATGAGTATAAATTTGTTAATTAATAATATTAATAATTTGTGTAATTGAAATGACTTTATGCAAAATAGTGAATAATGCACAATTTAAATTAAAAAGTGTAAATATACTCAATATTATTTAATATTTATCAATTGAATACCAATGACCATAGCTCACAAAAATAAAACGAAATTAAATAAAAATAAATCGAAAGTCGAGCAAACGTAGCTTGTCGACTATTATTTTGGCTCATCTACCGTGCTCACTGGCTTTTTACAAATAAATTTGAATTTGTTTTCTGCTTAGCAGCGAGTGACAGTCGCGTTGTCAACTGTTGTATTTGGTGCCATCTGCCGCGTTGTTATTGTTGCTGCCAAAATAAATACTTAACCGTTGGCTGTGAGTAAGCGCATTATATGCTGAGAGCAATCGATGCGCTGCCCATTTTCCCCATTGCACATAGAAGAACCCCGCGCCCGCTTTCCCACCTGGTGCGCACACAATTTATTTCCGCATCTTGATGAAATTTGCTATACGCCAACTTATATTGCCGTTTAAATATTTATTAAGCAAAAAAAAAAGAGGTTTTAGCCGGGTAAAAAAAAACGTTTTGAAAAACGTCTGCAGGTATTCGCTAATATTATTGAATTTGTGGCAAATTTGCCGCCAGCGTGCAATTGCGGTTTTTTTTGCTTTTTTTTTTGTATTGGTTTGCTTTATTTTCTACAGTTGACTGAGCTTTTTGCTGGTTTGGCTGGGAGCCAAATATTTTTCTTATGTATGGAAGGGGATGCTTAAAAAAAAGTTTACAACCTGCTGCCTCTTACAATAAAAACAATAACAGCAAAAAATATCATAATCGTGGGTCCCTCAAACTGATGTTTGATTTGCCTGTTTGCATAAAAGCGTTGGCAGAGTTGAACTTATTTTGTTGAGAAACTTTAACAAGCATCACTCGCACACAGCTAAACAAATATTTGAACAGCTCAGTGCTCAGTGTTCAGTGCACAGTACTCAGTTCGCAGTGTCGGCGATATAGCTACGGAGTGAGCTTTAGTTTCAGCTTCAGCTTTTCATGGCTTGACAGCATCAGGCGCCATAAGACAGCATATAATCGCCGTTAAGAAAATACTCGTACACACAATAACATTTCTTTATACAAGTAGCAAATAAGTTTTTCGACAGTTTCGCCTCTGTTTTTTTCTCTTCCAACTTTTTATTTTATATTTAAAAATTGTTTTTTTTAGGCGCCATGGTGACGACTGTCAGCACTGAGGATTGTGTCGTAGTAGTAAGGACTAGTTGTATATATATATAGATATATATGTGTGTTAAACTGATTTTTATGAAAATACAAAAACAAAATCATTTTACAGAAACGTGCCTCTGGCTGTGTGTCGCATGCTGCGTATACGTAATCTGTGTAAATTGCCCAAAGCCGGCTTATATCAGGTTTGAAACTTAGCAGATATTTTATTTGTATATACAATATATATCTACATGAAAAGCTAATTTGAACTGTTTTGGTTTTATATTAGATATTTCAATATATCAGGCGTATTCACAGACAGATAATACAGATATTTTTAATTTATTTGCCTAATATATAATAATGATAATAGTAAAGCTTTATATTTTTTTCACATAGTTTTTTTTCGACTAAAAATATTTTTCTATACTTTTGACAGCACGGCAAGTCTGAAAAAATTGGCAATTAGCTTCTTAACTTGAGCTTGGGCTACTAATGTGATGCAGTAAAGATAGCAATATTTGAGTGCTTTACAGACTAGTCTCATGACTGTAAAGTCTGGGAGTCTGTAATAACAGATGTTTATTGGGGATATTATAAATATTTTATCTCTGCTAAATATTATCTGACTGTGGGCAAAAGGAATTCACAAAGGTGTGTTATGTAATGAAAATTTCTTTGTATGTTTTATCTAATCAAAATATATATAAAACCAGACTGTTTGTACATTGTATTTATAGGCTATGTCGCAACATTTTGTCGAATTAAATCCTATATTCTTAGCTGTATGTCAGTTGAAAATAATAAACAGAAGAACGGGAACGGCTGTGGTTTTGGTAGTGGCACTGGTAGTGGTGCCATTTTAACTTGCACCACCGACATCTGGGCGTCTATTGTGGATAGTTTAATTAAATTTGTATGAAAATGGAGCAAAGTAAGCTCGACTTGGCTTAAAGATGCATTCGCCGGTAAAATGCTGGGCGGCATGAGCCACAAGGGTAAAAAACTAAACAAGCCGAATTCACATTTCAGCCATGCTTGTTCTTGCTACGCTCTGTGCTCGGCTCACGTCAGCTGCTGAAAATTACAGAGTTTTGCAGTTCACGCCAGGCGGCAGCCAACAAAATGGCAATGAAGAGCGCCGGGTGCGGAGTGCGGGCGGGCACACGACAACACTTAGAGGTTAACCACCAGCCGCAAAAACCACCGAGCCACCGAACCACCCAGGCACATACACTTGCACACACATGCACATACACTTACATACACATTGAAATGCAGTGCCTTTACCATTCGCTTCATGCTTCACAGTTTCTTTTTTTTTCTTTTTGACTTTTTTGTTGTCCTGGCGTTGAGCAAAAACAGACTTTTACTCAACGGTGATTGTTCACTGTGATTTCCCCAGTTGCCTGCTATCATTGTGATTAATTCTGCAGCATAAGCAACAACTTGAACGCAAAAATCCCCTCGAACTCTTTGTGACAGTTTAAAAGCATGGGACTTTTCATATGAACTGTTCAGCTAGTTTCTTTATTTGCAACTAATAATAAATGACGGGCTTGATAATTACATTTACTATTCTAAAATATTTTAAGTTGCATTCGAATATTTCTTCTAGTAGCATTTTTGAATATAATTTGGAAATTTGGCCAAAACTTTTTTTTAAATATTGATTTAAATAAATTGTATAAATTGCTCTTAACTTTATATCTTTTTTCACTAAATTAAGTTATCCCAAAAAGTGCTGCGAACTTCAAGCGGAATTTTATTTAAAATATCGTTTCTTCACTGTAATCCTTATGCTTTTATGTATGAATGGAAGGTAACATAATATAAATGTAGAAATATAAAAAAAATATAACAAAAAACTATCCTATACCTATCTTTTATATGAGCTATAAAATATGACTCATAAGCCTTCAGGATACTTTAGATGCTTAAGATTTATTTAAAGTGACAGCAAGTGACAGCATCATGAAGAGTCACCATATTTATTACAGCACTATGGGAGAAAAGCACTCTGCAGTCGTTACATTGCTGTGGGGCAAAAGTGCATTGAAGCAAAAATCATATTGTGGACTATTTTGCTTGGTTTTTCGCCAGCTGGAGCGCTGGTTCGCTGCACTGGTTCGATGTGGGTAGTGGGTGGTGGGTGGCGTGTGAAAATGAAAAACGACATCGATTATGCAAGAACGTTTCATGAGATGGGAACACGCTCCCACGGATATTCTTTTAAAAAATATGAATGGCCACAGGGTATGGGAAGAATGGCTGAAATTGCAACTGAAACTGAAGGTGATTACGTTGATGTTGAGATGTGGGGAGTTCAATCTGTTCACCTGTTTCGATGGCTCGTGGCACGATTGATATTCAAATGGCATCATACCAATCGATATGCAAGCGACAGCGGTTTAACCATTTCTCACGCCGACCGGGCCTGCAGAAACAGAAAACCGGCGACAAATATCAACAAAGCAGCCGACCAACCGAATGGCAAAGCAGTCAACAAACAAACGACACACATGCAATGCAGTTATAAAATCGAATGAAGAAATCGGCCAAGAGCCAAGTCGCATTCAGTCGGCAGTCAAGTTGGCCCATTGGCTGTGGCAAAGTCAAGGTCGCCCCAGGGCAACTTTGCAGCTGTTTGCTATTTGGTTGGGGGCTTGCGTGCGGTTGAATTTGCCCTCAAAATAAACCACCAGCAGCGGCAGCAGCACAGTTTCAATTTTTATTGCATTGTCATGTGGCAGCAATTGAATTTACAGCAGCTGCATAACATGCAACATTTTGTGGTCAAACGCACGGCACGTGCCGCACTGTTAATTTGTGTTTTGTGTCGCCATGTGGGCCACGATGGGTGGGTGGTGCACCATATATAGTACATATGAAAACATCACTCTGACAGATACAAAAGTGCTGCCAGCAATGGCAACCCCAACGGAAAATTGTGCCGAATGATATTTCCGGCGCTGTCAAGTTTTTCCATTTAGCAACAAATTTTCCGCACACATAAAGAAAACACATTAAAAATTTATTAATCTATAGTATTTAATAAATTTGTTATAATGTTTAAAATTGGTAAGACTTTCCAGCTGCTGCTCCACATGTTCTTTGCCCTTCCACTTTGCTCAATTAACTTGCAATTAGGTATTCAAAGCATTCACAAAAAACAAAAAAATGGACAAAAAACTGTTTAAATTTTTATGCGTCGAGCATAGTTTCTCGCATTGTTTTCCACACACTTTTAAATAGTTTTTTGCTTCCCCCTTTTATTTATGTTGCGCATAAGACAAATAATAAAATTTTTTCCTCTTATTTCCGAATTGCGCTTCGCTGGCTGCGTTTTGTTTACGCCGCTCAAAAATTCGAAAGAAAAACAGAAATCCAACAGTTTTGTGGAAAAAATGACTGTGCGCTGCATGGTATGCGCTACTGGACTGACCCTTGGCCACTTAAAAGACTGCACAGTGGAATTTATATAATATAAAATGTACATATCAATAAATATATATAATTTTTTTGGCTGATTTCTGTGCGTTTTTCACCAAGCTGTCATTATTTGGGTGCTAAAACAATCTTGAAATTGTGAAAAATTTCCATTGATTCCATTGGCAAGTAGTACTTATATATGTATGAGAAATCTATCAGAGTATTTTTAAAGCAATTATGTCATTACTGCTTGATGTTCTAGAACAATTTTTGGTAAGGGCAAATTATATAAATTAATTAATTATATAAATATTAACACTAAATTATGCATTTATTTATATGATAACTTATGTTTTGCATATCAATACTAGAAATTGGATACGATTTGTTTTGTTGATTGTTTTTAAATTGTCCGGTGCATAAAAAAACAGGAAATATTTACTTGTATAAAAGACTGTATATGTTGAGACTTTTAAAAGAATTCAATGCGAATTTAAAGAACTCGCCATTTAATAATTTTGCAAATATATGTTTTTATTTAACTTAAGGTAAGTTTATTTTTTTTTTTTTGTTTGTTTTGGTTAACTTTACTAAAAACCGAATTTTGTTTTTAGTACTCTGTAACACTGTTAGTGTACCTAAATTACAAAAAAGTAAACACAACAAGTTAGAACATTGCAGTCGGGTGTACCCAAAAGCACAATACTCGTTCACAGTGTAATTCTCACCAAAACATGTACCGTAGCATTATTTGTACATCTAGAAAATTATGACTTAATTTGTTTTTATTAAAAAGCTCCACAAATTTGTACTGTCAATATTGCATATATTTTATATCCAGAATCAATCTAGAGGACAAATGATGACCAAAATCACATCAACATGAAAATCGGTCAATATTTGACAAAGTTATGGGAGGTTCAATTATTATCATTATTGATCTGAGCGCTTTATGTCTGAAAATTTGTATCAATTTTTATCTGTCTGCAAAATTTTGAATCATCTAGTTTTGAAACTAAGGGCACAGCTAATCTTTCCACCATATCAAAAGCAGCCATAGACATACATTGCACGAACTCAATATACTCTTTTCACTTAGTGAACATGAAAAAACTAATGAATTGCAAATAAATACTGGCGAATTAACAATGAATAGTCATGATGAGAACAAGCATTTAATTGTTGTTAATTTTTAAGTAGTGCGTATTTTAAGCCACTACTAATAATTATTATTTTACGTATCATTCAGGTTTTCGTTTTTTTTTACGTTTTATCACTTAGTTGGCATCTTTGCATGGGGATTAAATTGAGACCTCCAATGTGGGTGACACTTTTGGGGTTGTGCCAAATTAGTTTCAGTTTCGACTTAAGTCATTTGATAATAATCGTGCCATTAAAGTGACAAATCGATTGGTCTCACAGGGAGACAAACACACAAATCCAAATGGTGTGTGCGTGTGTGTTATTGGGTGTGGGTGAGTGGTTGGTAAATAAATTTGGAACGCTTGTAAATTGCTCAGCAGAAGCAATTTGCGTTTTTTGCCCCCGTTAATATTTGTTGGCCTTTTGTTTGTTTTCAGGAAAGTTGAAGCGATTGGCAAGAATTAAAAAAGAAAGAAATGGAAAATAAAACAAATAATCAGACAGACAGAGAGCAATGCTTGAGTCCCAGCACATCCGGTGACAATGCACTGCAAGAGGGTCAATCAAGCCATGGCTCAGACTTTGGAGGTAATTGCTGTTGACCTGGCCCGAAAAGAGTTGAGCGACTTTGTGGCCAAAACTGTACGGTGGGTGGAAGCGACCTGTTTTGTTTGCCAGCATAAAGAATCGCATTTAATTGCACAGCGAACATCTATTTTTTGACTCTGTGGAGCGTTCCAACATCCGGTGGCTATGAATAGATGGAAGATGTTGTCGCTACTGGTTAGCTCATCGACACAGAAAATGGCAAAGTTCAGTGCACCTGGAAATGCAATTTGTTTGGCCCATTCAAAGCACTCGGCACTGGTTTCAAGTGGCGCACTGTGACGTCTGCGCCGTATGCTTTTTCTCTACCTGAACTTTACACCTAGCCAAAGTGCTAGCCAGCTAAGACAGACGCATCACATAACCCAGCTACTGGCAGCTGGCAATGGATGACTGGCATATTCATTTGGGTTTTAGCTCCGCGTCTGCTACCAGACGACATGCGGTCTCTTGATCACATTGGACTCTGCCCGAGAGAGTTATATAATTGGCCGCATCGTCTGTTGTTTATATATAAATATACTTATATTTTTTATTTTACGGCCTAGCTTCATAGCCGCACATTAAAAATTCTCTAGCTGAAAACTGGGTAAAGGGCATCACGCGAATAAAGTCATCCGTTTAAGTATTTGCATATTCATCCATGTATATTTTATATATAACTGTTTGAGAGTACATTTTGAGATTTATTTTATAAATTATATATAATTTAAAACGGTCTGATACGTAAATAAGTCTTTTAACGCAATTAATCCAAAAGTATATATAAGTGAGCTAATTTACTTAAATTTCAAAAGAAAAATATTCTTAATAAAATATATCTAAAATTATTTGTTTCTGTTTAAAATGTTGGGATCACTTTGAAGTGTATGTATACTACAGCTGAAATTAAGATATCTATATCTTTTTGACAAAATTATTTGGTATATATAATAAACGCTGTGCACATAATTAAACGATTTTTCTTTATTTAAGCTTAATTGTTATATATATTTTTATTTTTTGTAGATGTGTGTTTATTTTTCCGTATTCAATTATTTTTTAATCCATTTACCTATTATATGTATATAAAAATATTTGAAATTCATGCCAATTGTTAACTCTAATTTCAATTTTGGAATTTCCCGTATGCGTTACAACATGTTTTTCATTGTTGATGTTTTTGTTTGCGTTGCTTTAGAGCATTTCTGATGAGTCATGACGCAGAAGCACGCTCAACTTCCGCACTTATTTTTCAGTGTGGCATTCACTGGCGGAGGCCTGTGAAAGTCGGATTACAAATGCAAAAGAGGTGCCAGCGTCATGCATTTCCATGCCAAAATTCGTGTGGCTGGCATCAATATCAGTCCGAACAATAGAGCAACGAGATGCGGCACACGAATGTTGCGCAGAATGCCAAACGAATGGGGAAATGCTTCCGCTTGAAGCTGCCACCGCATCGCACGTACCCCTCTGTCGGCTAAGCTGCGGCTCAGCTGGAAGTACGTCTGGAGCGGGGTCTGGGCTCTGGGGTTCAGCCAATAAGCGCGACAGCTGATTGGCATGCCAAATGAGGCACGTGTGTAGGGCTCCACTAGGGACCTCGGTCTGGGGCACACAATAAATGCCCAAAATTATTTTATGCGATATAACTGAACGCGGGATGTTGGGCAGGGGAGCGTATACAGTAAATAACGCAATCAATGGGCGTGTCATATGAAATGTGTGTGTGTTTTTTTTGTGAATTTCTATGGGAGCGAATTTTATTTAGTTTTGCTTTGGTTTATTTATGAAAACAAACCCGATTCCAATTAATGCGGACTGGGATTTACTTTGATCAACCAACCGTAACGTATATAGTTTTTCTGTTCAGATAATAAAGTTAATTAAATTTACATTTTCATATCGATGGTCAAGTCGCGCGGCTGCGAGTGTTTCTTGCTATGCCTTTTGAGGTTTTTTTTTGGCAATTAAAAAAGCTTTGCATAAATTAGCATTGCCGTCTGTTATGTGCCATGTTAAATGATTTAACATGGTAATTTTCACAAAAAAATCGGAAAAAAATTATAAAATAAAAAAAAGGAATACAAAACCACCGATACATAGCAGCACATTTGGTATTGATTTTTTTTTTTGTGAATTTTCAAGATGAAATCGCAAAAACATGTTTACGAGTGCTATAATAAATGGTCCGTCGTGAACAGGTCCATCTGGTCATATATGCAACTCTTTGATTGTATCAGAAATATACACAATAAATTCAGGGCTGAAGCTCCAAGACGAACTAAGAAACAAAACTCCAAAACAAGAGTTCATTCAGTTCCAAAATAAAGGTTTATTCTGAATCAATTAACAAGGAAATTTGCAAAACTATTTTTAGATATATTTATGATTATTCTAAGCATATTGTTTATTTTTTTTATAAAATGTTGTTACTTTTCAATTAGCAATATCTAAACATTTGATAAAAATAGTTTGCAAATATAATAAGTTAATTATTTTATTTTATGAACATGTCTTTAATTCCAAAAATAAACTTTTATTTATATATATTAAGCAAATCATATAAAATTTGTAGACATTTTACATACAAATTTCATTTTGAATATGCAAAGCTATTAACACCTCATTGAACAGTTTTTGTGTTTATTTTTTGGTCTGGGCTCTCTTATTGTTTTTGGTTACGAAATTATGACCTTTAAAATTGATTTGTTGATCTCGAAGTTGCGATGATAAAAACCAGTTTAAAATTTTGTGAGCGTATAAGTTTGCGTTTAGTTTGTGCTTAGTTCAAAGATTGCATATTATATTTTTTATAAATTTAATTTTCAAAATCAAATAACAATTTGAAGCGATTTCATTTAAGTTCGCAATTTATGCGAGTACAAGGTACAAATTGTATTCCTAGAACATATAAACTAAAGCAAATGTTTCTAATTAAACAAAATACACAACTGTTTAAAATAAAAGCAGTAAGTGCAAGTCATTTCCAGCTACTATAAAAAATTTGACTGAATTTCCATTCCACCTGAGGCATATGACGCGCCCACTAAATGTTTCACGCAGCCCTCGCCGACGCACATGTGTGTGCATAAAATAAATCGAACAACCGCATAAATATTTATGAAATCGAAAGAGAAAAAAAACAATACAAAAAGAATTAAATATATGAGATAAATATAATTAGATTCATTGGATTTTGCGGCTAAAAATAAGTATAAAAGGGCAAAAAAAATTAATGGCCCACACTTAAGCTAAATAGAGAAACTAGTTAAAGTTTAAGTTTTAACCAGACAAACTGGCGTCGAACCGTAATATAGGTAGCAGCTGCAAAAGTTTTAATAAAAAAGTTCTACTTTTAGGTATTCTTGTTGCCAGCTGCAGGCAGAAAGTATTTTCATTTTCGGTTTGCTTAGTTGGCTGCTCGATTAATTGATAATGATGCGATGACGGATGACTCTGTTATGCCTCAGCCAATGACCAGCTGTCTGCCTAATGTTTGATTCAGCTCAGCTTCAGTGCGAGTTGCGTTCGCTTTAATTGCCGCCGGCTTCTGGCTTTGTTTCGTTAAATTTTCCATTTGGCGACGCGCCTCAGAACCATCAAATCGACTGCCACCAAGTGTCGTTGCCAAAAAAACACTAAAAACAAAACAAAAAATTGTACTTTCCCGCACCGAAATCAAGTCTAATTAAGCACCCAGAGTCAGCCAGCGTGTAATACAATGCTGACCAGTTCCATGCCAGAGAGAAAAATCAGCTGCCCGCAGCTTATGTTATTGGAGGTGCACAAGCAGACCATTAACAGAACGAATAAGCTTGATCCAACGGCGAGACAAGATGAGCAGATACCCTAAGCTTAATTTCAAATAAAAATATAATATTAAATCCAAAAGGATAGTTACCTATCGATTATATTTTATATTTCAAAATGTTTTTCAGAACAGACATTAAAGAATAAAGTATCTTCTGTAATTTTTGAAAATTTTTACGTATTTATACTTTATTTTAAACTGTTTTTAATTATTATTTTTTAACAAATACTGTTTAAACTTTTTTCTGTAAATAGCTAATATCTATGTTTTTATTACCCTTTTTATTAACCATTGGATTGTCACAGGGTATATATACAAAAAACATATTCCCTGTTACAATTCAATTCAAAGTTTATATACAAAAAATCGGACAGAAAATTGTGAGAATAAAACAAAGCACATTTAGAGCACACATACAAAAAAAAACCTAGAGAGTGCCTGTTGAATGTTAATGAAAATAACAAAAGAAAAAAAATGATTCAATTGTGAGATTTAGAATGAAAAACAAAGAAAACAACGAATCAGCACAATTACAGCGTTGAGAGTTCGGCGACTCATTTAGTCAATGCATCAAGCAATCATTTTCAATAGCAAGATCAGCTATGTTCGTGTACAGTGGTTAAATGAACGAAATTATCTAGCAAATATGAATCACGCGCCTTAATTTAAAAAAAGGTTTAAAGTAATTGAGATTACAATAGATTAAATTAATAGTTACAAAATGTAGGTGTTGGAAAAGCATATTTGATAATATTTTATAATATTTACTTATGTAATTAAATATTTATTTATCTTTGCTTTGTTTGTGGAACTAAATATAACATTAAAAAACTATATTTGTTAAACAAATTATAGTATAACAATTTGAATAGCTGTTTGTTTAAAGGAACTTTAATATGTTTTGCACACTGTTGGAATTTTAATTAGTTTTTGTTTAAATTGTATTTTGCATGACTTACTAGCTGCCTTGTAAATAGTTGGTAATCGTTATCGCTAAATAAGTAGTTATAAATTAGTGAAGTACATGTTTCTAAAATTAGCAGGCAACTTGAATTGTTAAATATTTAAACTAATTTTCCCATAGTGCTGAATAAGAACTTGTTTATATTTTAAATACTTGTTGGCCGTACGGATATATTAATTTTTTAAAATTTATTTAATATTTAATTTATATACGGAAATAAACATAAATAAAATAAGAGATGTTTGTGAACTGGTATCAATAAGCAACAAATATATGTTAAAGTTATGGTGTATCGATTGCTTAAAACTTTTGGTATATTTATTAAAAACTGTTTTGACAAAGTTAAGGAAGTTAGACGACCTACTCTTATATAGGAATAATATGTTGCTGTGGCATAATCAAAACAAACTCTTTATGCCCATTAAACTTATACTTTACTTTACTGTATAAATTGATATTTCTGTGTCAAATTTTCTGATGCATTGATACATCGATCATAAATTTTTCAGACTTATATCACATTGGCTACAAAGCACGGACAAACAAAGAGAGCAACGGACGGAGAGCCGGGGTTTGGCCTCCAAATATTGTTATCTGACAGTGATACTACTTTTAGCGAGCTTAATTTATCGCTCATACGCATTGTGGTGCAGTTCTGCAGCACGAGCACGACCAGCTAAGTGCGAGCTGTAAATAAAGTAAATGAATGGGCTTGCCAAAAACAAAAACAGCCGGCCAACGGGCCGCATGAGTGTGCGATTACAAAGCCTCCCCATTCGGATGCAGGCGGTGACGACAACCAGATGAACCCGGGCGCTAATTGATGTATGTCAATTTTGGTTGCTACTGCTGATGTTTAGTGTTTTTCTGCAGCTATTTTTTATATTTTGTGGGTTTGGCGCCTGCATGCGTCAATCAGTCAGTCAGTCAGTTAAATTTGTATTGAAATTTGTGTTTGTTTATTTTACCTTACAAACGCTCCAGTCAAGTGCCGTCAATTGTTTTGCATTGAGCTTGAGCTCTGCTTCTGGCTTGTTAGATTGTTGTTATTTATTTTTTAAATATACATTTTTTATACATTTTGTGTATTATTAATTTTTTGTTTTTAATAACAGGCATGTGAGAGGCCTAATTAGTGGCAACATTTTCACAAATTTAACGATTAATACAGCTCATTTAGCTCATTCACAAAATACTTGCTCGTGCAGCACTTTTCAAGTGAAAAAATTATATAGAACACGAATATGAGTCGTGGGCTGCATTGAACAAACTTACGATTTTTATGGCATCATAAATAGAGCCGCTCTATTCGGGGTTTTCCACTTGTTTATGGCATTTGTAGTGCTTTTGACTTTTCCGAATGCCTTCAAGCGCCACTGTCAGAACTTTATTGATTTCATTTCACTCTTCCATCTGTTTGTCTGTCTATCTGTTTGTTTGTTTGTCTATTTGTTAGTATGTTTGTTTGCTCGTTTGTTAGACTTGTTATTTCAAGAGTCTGGTTGGTCGATATGTTGGCTCGTGGCTTTTTGCTCAATTTGTTTGACAAATTTTGTCTTAGTTTTTATTTCGGTTATTAGCCAAACTGGCGGCATACTGAATATAAAAATCAGAGTGAAAAGCAACAGCAGCCAAAAATGTGTCAGCGAACTCTGCGTTCGAATTTGGAGGCGAATATTTAATACGCTGATGTAGCGGAATATTTATGGAATTTCGTTTTGTTCTGTGTGGTGGGTTTGAGTACTTAAGTATTTATAGATAAAGTTGAGTAGTTGTATAATTTAAAAATACCTGTATAAAATAACAATTATTATTCTTAAATAAATACAAATCTATTTACTTAATAAAAACTATTTATCTATTCAAATAAATGTTTAAAGTATATAAATTCTGGACATATATATAATATTTATAAATATATATGTAAAAATTGTATTATATATATTTGTTATACCCACAATTATAATCCTCTGTTATACAAGTGGTCTACTTTATAGAGACTTGAATGATTTACACCTTATGACTAATAAAGGCAAAAATAAAAAACAAAAATATGTATTTTGTTATTATATAAAATTGCCATTTAGAAACTATAATTAATAACTGCGGTCTTAATGTAACAAGAACACAAAGAAGGAAGTTGATTGTGAAGCAATTAAATATACTTTACTTAAGGCAGATCATGGCACTGACTAAGTTATTCCAAATGCTTCAAGAATTGTGTCAGCATTACGTTAAATTTAAAAGTTTGTTAACTTTTTGTAATTAAATTTAATTTTTAACATAATTTTTTGTTTGTTCATGAAATACATATTAGCTAGTTATTAGTTTCGTTTTATATTCTTATCATTTTAATCAGCTTTTATTTGAATTATTTATCCAGTTTTATTTTTATATTTTTAAATGGATATTAAAATAGACATCTAGCAAATATTATTTATAAATATTTAAAAATATCATAGAACACTTAACAGACAGACTCTGATACAAAGGGTGCCTGTTAAATTGTGTGATAACAGCTTTCTTATTTATGACACCCACCCAACCACAAGCACACGCTGAAATACAGCCGCAGCCCATTCACTGACTTACCCACAACATTTGAGCTGTGATTCTGCCGCCAGCTGATGTCATGCTCTACCTCTTGCCCTCGCTCTTGCTCTTGGCCATCACAATACACATTTGAACTGAAACCAAAACCGAAACCGAAGTCGACGACGGAAAGCTACAGAAGCGAGACCACAGAGAAGACCAGACTAGCGGCTGCTGCGGAGCAACTGGCCAAATTTGGCGGGTTGACTGGCTAAAAACTAAAGACTCAACCGGCGTGTTTGTTGTGGGCGTTGGCAACGCCAGACAAAGTGGGCCCATGGCTTTAAATGAATAAATTTCCAAATGGAAAATTACGGCATTAAGTCAGCGTCGTCCCCGCTTAAATTGGCCATTGCATAAGCCGCAAGCGTGCTAAAAATAGATCAACAAGTACAAGTCGACCTGGCCAACAAAGTGACGCATTCGGAGAATACCAAGAAGTTATGCAAAATGCAAGTCAAGCGTTTTGATGGCACTCCAAAAAGTTTGCTGTTAATTAAATGCATGTGGTGTTCATGTTTCAGCAGCCAATTTGTAAATATTTACAAATATTTCTTTGTTGCCTCTGTTGACAGGTGGTCAAGTTGTCAACCACTGAGTCAGCGGGCTTGCGTTGGGCGCACTCTAAACTCGGCCCACATGGGCTCGAACACAATTTTAACAATTCAATTAGTCAGTGATATGGGGAGAGAGAGAGAGAGAGAGAGAAAGAAAGAATGAAAGGAAAAGCTAACTTTGGCACACTTTATGACCTTTGGATAAGCCGCTAGTTATATCGGCAATCAAATGGAAATGTTTTTATCGAAAAGTGATTGGTGCAAATCAATTTCCGCACACTATCAACTTTGACCCGAATGCGCGCGTGTGGATCGTCCTTGGTGGTTCGCAATGTCCTTGAGCGCAATTCCCGCAGCCTTTAATTGTGATTGAGTTCCCGTTACTGCAGCGTGGGATCTCTGACACATGTGCCGGTCACTATAAATATCCCACTGCATGTCTTACATATTTCAATTGAATTTCAGCTCTTGATTTTGCCTACGCGTTGAGTTCTCTGCACTCGTCCCTGACTATTCAAAATGAATATACAGAATTGTCACGTCATAGGAAATTATTTCAGACACGCTCAAAGTAAATCAAATTGCATAATGCGACTGCACAGAGAATGGCAGCCAAGAAAAGAGAACGGAAAAGAGTAGAAAAGGCAGAGTATTCAACGCCCAGTTGATTCACTATGTGAGAAAGTTGAGGGGCAGTTTGTTAAGTGAAAGTTGGCTTTAAGTAGAACAAAAGATTGAAAGTTAGAAAAAACATCAAGGTCTGGACTGGAAACTATCTATCAAGCCAAGAGCTCAAAATTGGAAATATGTATTCCAAGCTGATAGAACTGTAAAAATTCGGAAATCAGAAAAATGTAATTCGGTTTATGTGTTTAATTTTATAGTTTTTACTTTTTTTCGGGGTAGGGTATTAAAAGGCACAGCTTTGATATTATGTTCTTCTTATTTTTATTTAATAGAGTGTTAATGTACCTTCAGACGGAACGTGCCGACTCGAAAAGAAAAAAAGCTGAATGCATGTAATGGCTTATGACTATAAATACAAAAAAATACGAATAACAAAAATAGTAAATAATTTTATATTAATTTAATTATATAGAGGCGATTGACCTTTAATTAACTAAGCACACAACTACCCAATACAAATATCGTCAAAACAATAATATACAAAATATTTATAATAAATACTAAGGAAAAGAACTTATAGGTACAATATTAATAAAGATTTATATTTTACATAAAGAAATACTAATTGTTTTTATGACTAATCGTAGCAAGGGCATTTAAACAAAAATAAAGAAATCAAACAAATTTTATGTAGTGCTTTTTTTCATTATATAATAAATTTTCCCGTATAGTTCAGGGTATGTATAAAGTATTTTGCAACTTTGACTATGTTTAAAATGATCATTAAAAGTTTTAATGCTCGCATAATAAAGAGGTAAGTTTCTTAATTTGGGGCTTGAGCTAAAAACTCCTGGCATAAATAAAAAGTTTACCTTAAAATATCTTAAATACACCTAACTCAAACACGTTAAGCTCCTGCTGAACTGCAACCTAACATTTTTGTACACTTTTCCTGCCTTGCCGCATATTAAGGCAAATTATATTAATGTTACTTTTTTTTGTAATGCTATGCCAATAGAAACTTTTTTGTTGTTACTTTCCACGTGCACGCCTAAAGTTGCTTCTTTTATTTTTATTATATATTTTTTGTTGGTTTTAGTAGAAAACTTTGTTGATAACAAAATTTATTTGCAGCTAAAACAATTTCCGCTTTTCCAAGTACAAAAGGCACGCAGAATGCTGAAGAGTTCAAGAAGCGAAAGTGAGCAGCGGGAAAAGTAGGAAAAACCCCGGCAAAAGCAGATACAAACTCGCATCCAGAATGGCATTGAAAGTCAACGCAGGTGAATTGTGCTACATTCCATAAACTTGGACATTGTCTGGCAGGTGACATAGAACAGCAGCAACAGCAGCAGTAGCATCAGCAGCAACAATAACAATGCTCAGTGAGCAACAATACTTTTCTATTCATTGAATCGCTTTTGAAATGGAAATGCATTCCAGCTAATACAATAAATGCGCTGAGATGCGAGAGAATCGCAGAGCGAGAGACAGACTCGAAACTAGATTTCATTGTGTCTGTTGAAAAATCCCCTGTCTCAGTCGCGACAGTCTTGAATTTGTTGAGCGACTTGGCTTGGAATTTAATGAATTTTATGCGCCGTCATTCTATATCCATTCTGAATCCAATTTCGATTCTGATCGATTTGCAGCAGTTGCGACGGCAACGTTGGGCCACAATTTTCGCACTTTATGCAAATGTATAAAATGTATATACATTGAAAATAAATCACCGCATATATCAAACAAAATTGTATGTAAGTATGTCAGTCAGTCAGTCAGTCGCTGAAAAGGTACAATGCTTTGATTCGATTGTGAAGGCAATTGCAATTCGCACAATGCATGCAAAACTGTTACCAGGTCCGAGCTTCATTGACAATGGCAATGAAATTTTTGTATGCACTGTCTACGGTGCATTAAACGTAACGGAAATGATGCGATTGCTTTTTGTATTTGCTGTTACTGTTGTAGTTGTTGTTGTTCTTGTTGTTGTAGTTGTAGTCGGCGCTTTCACGTGTTCCATTGCTGATTTTGTCAGGGTATTAAGCATACGCACCGTGACACCATGGAACAATGGAAATGTGGTGCTGAGCGACTAGCGACTAGCACTGTGACCCACAGCGACAAGTATGAATACAAATACGAGTGTGGGCATGGGAATGGGTGCGCGTATGGGTATAAGCATGGGTATAAAGTGCATTCCGCTAAAGTGTGCCTTTCGTGCACTTAGTTCTTTTCATGTCTACGAAAATGTCGCTGCATTTATTTCAATTGAAGAACGCTGAATGATGTTTGCAGCAGAGACATTGCACAGACAGACTGTTTCACAATGTTATAATGGTTGGGGGACTTATAAGGAAAAGTTCATATATTTATATATACTTGTATATACCCGCATCAGTTAACATATTTCCTATGTGAGAAATTTCAACACACAGTCTATTTCAACCGTGTGGCTGACGCTTTTGCTGCTCATTAAGATTATTATTCTCCCGTAAATTAATACGCTACGCATTAATTTCAGCTAATTCGAAACACATTAAATTTAACAAAGATTTTGTGTCTAATCAGCTAATGCACAATGCTTTTTTTCTTTTACGCTTGATAAACACATTACATTTTTTAGTAGCAGCTAAGATATTGCTGATCCAGCAATCAAAATTACATTATACAATATATTATAGTAATTAATTTAAATTTAAAAATAAAAATTAGTATTTGTAGCAACCAAACTGAATACTGGAAAATTATAATAGTAAATTACATAAATGTGTATTAATAATAAATATGACTTCTTTATACTCTATGTAATTGCCACTACCATAATACTCATTATTCTTTAATCAACTTAGATTCTAATAAAATATTCCTTGCAAAAATATTTATTACCTTAAAAAAATAATTATTTTTTGTACAAAATTTATATATATATATTTTTTATATTATTTATTTTTGGCACTTTTTTAAAGTTATTTTAAATTATAAATTTATGTTTATACTAAGTAGTGAGTATATTTAGCATGTTTTCAATAGAAATTCTTATTATCATGTATTTAAATACATATTTCTTTAATACTTTATGTAGTTGTTCACTTAATTAGTTCTTGATCTTTGTCCAGTTAGTCACTTAAAGCGCATTTACCACAGGCTGGGCCTCTCTCCCTCTCTCTCTCTCCTTCTCTCCCTCTCTTTCTTCTTCTCTCTCTCTCTCTCTTTTCTCTCTCTATCTCTATCGATGCTTTTAATTCAAAGCCAAGGTTTAGGATTACGCTTAAAAATCATCAAAGGGAACTTAAGCTTTCGTTTAAGCATCCGTCTGCACAGTAAAATTGTGTGCAGTGCTTTGCTTTACATTGCTTTGCTTCGACGAACGGCGTTGACGTCAATGTTCACTCGGTCTTATCCGGCTTCAGTCTTATCCCGACGACAAACAATTTCAATTAATTTCAAAAATCAACTGAGCGAACGACACATTTCAAGTGCGCCCAGCCACAGTTCTCCAACGAACCAAAATCTAAACGAAATGCATTTTGCCCCAAAAACCGGTTAGCTCGACACTTTTGGGCACAGATAGAGGATATATATCTGTAATGGAAAATCTAAATGGCGTCATATCCCTTTGTCCTGACAAAACTTTAATTGCCAAAGTATGCGAGCATTTTTGAGCACTGCTCGCCCCCAGCTCGGCTTAGCTCAGATAATTATGCGAAAATATTTTGTCAGCTTCACGTGGAAAGCGACGGCGACAACGTCACGATGTCGGCTTTCCTTTGTGACAAAGGCCATTAAGCTTGTACTTGTTGTTGTCAAATCTGTTTGCCGTTGTTGGTGTTGTCGCTTGTGTTATTGTCGAATCACTGCGCAGTGGGTGATTTGCCTGTGGCTTAGTTGTTGATCCTGCCAAAATGCGTAGCACACTTCTTGGCGTCGCTCATTTGCCTGCCTCAATTCGGGGGCGTATTGTTTTTGCCAATCGTAGTTGTTGTTTTTTTTTGTTTTTGTATTTTATTCTCTGTCACTCTTCGCGTACCGTTTTAACGAAGCTGAAACATATAAGCAGTATACGATGCATATGCGCAATATATATGCGGTTGACAAGCCAATATTGCGTATACGCTATGTAGGTCAATAGTTTCACTTTGTTTTTGCTATAAAATGTCACAGATTTTTGACAGAAAACAAACATGTTGTTTATTCCTTTTTCTTATTAAGTCAAAGCCAGCTGTAAAAAATAAAGGAACAGTTTACGCGCAGGTTTTATGTGTAACTTTTATATTTGCATGGAAAAACCTATTTGAGTAGCAATGAAATTGAATAATTAATTGTTTATATAAGCTGTAGTTAAATGTTTAGTTGCTTTTTAAAGAAATGCAAAAAACTCTTGAAGAATCACACAAACGTGTTGTGCAATAGAAATTTTTGAACACCTGGATTATTTGGAAAAGGCCTTTCCTGAAACTATTACAAATATTGTGCTGCAAAGAAGCAAAACAAAGAAAATATGGCAGCAAAATCAAAGGCACTCTATTACAGTTTCATAAGCGGTAAAACGTATTTGGAACCCCCCGCGAAACCCTCTATTCTAAACAGCAGCTGCAATTAAATGGCATTCATTCAACATTCCTCATTAGAAAATATTTGTGCATATAATTACGTTCGCAAGTAACTGGCAAAAAGCCCCCCCACCAAACCCCCACTCCGATGCTGCAGAATTGAAAAAAAATACACGCAATGCCATTGCAATGATTTCTTGCTGTGAACTGCAGTCGGCTCAAAACTGAAAACTCAAACGCGAGACTTGCAATTGAAAAGGCATTTTAATTGCTGAGGAAAATGTCAAGGCAAAACGTTCTACGAAATGCATCAGTGAAAGCTGCTGCTTATTTAGATATATAGAAATTCTTGTTCTATATAGCTTTCATTCGGCCTGACGTTCATTCACCTGCTTTTCATTCATTGTAGCTGCGACCTTTGCGGCTCCATTTACGGTGTTGCAAGTATCGCGTTATATTTACAACAGATCAACGGCTTATTGGATGCTACAGAGATCTGATGGAGCTTGTTGTCAGCGGGTGATTTTTATTAATGCGAACAAACTGAGCGAGCTGCGAGCGCTTTTATTTATGTGAGCTGCGATTTTATGCCGCGTCAATTATGGCAGTAAATGCGCGCAAATCAAATAATTGGATTTGTCAAATTCACTTTTTTCCCCCAATACAGATATACTCGTTGTCAGCGTGAGTGCCTGCTTGAATCTGTCTGAGTCTGTTGCATGTTTGTTGAACTTTTAACATTTGTTTCCATTCATTTGAGGCACTCGGCTTATGTAATATTTGCACGCAATGCACTTTGCAATTGAGCTTAAGTTGATTTTCTAAACTTGGAAATTATACGAATTGCAACAATGAAGCTGGGCAACAATCAAGCTATAAATTATTATAATGCTGGCAGGAAGTGCAGTTAACTACAGGGTTTTTTGTTGTTGTTGTTTCTTGTAGTTATGTAGAGTTTTAAAATTTAATGTTATATAAGTCAAGTCATAATTCAAATTTATTTTTTATAAACCAAATTTATTATTTTTATTCTAATGCATCCTCAAGTTCAGGAATAATGAATTGATGGGAATTAATTAAACGTAAGAGTTCATGATTTTTTTTTTTATGATTCATCATTGTCAAAAATATTAAGTGTGTGTCATTACATGTTTTCCTAAAATTAAATGGTAAATTGATAATACAAGAACGTGGCAAGTTTTTAAAACATTTCAAGGGCTGTTCAAACTGCTTAATTTCCATAAAGCAGCACCTTCCTTAACGTTTGCCTCAACATAACTGAAGCCAATTAAATTGTCTATGCTCAACACATTATTAGGGAGCTTACACACTTTAAACCAGCGCACATAATGACATTTGTATCCATTTTCATTTTGGGCTTGGCAACCAATTGGCCACAGTTTAAGCTTAAATGTGCTCATCATATTACGTATACGCAGCATGCGCTGCCGACAGCAAACAAATTTGCTTTGTTTTTTTTTTTTTGTCAAGGGGCTGGGGGGAGGGGGCTGTCTTTCCGGTTTTGGTTTCTGGCACACGGCCAGCAAATGCAGCGCTTAAAATGCAATCGAGTGCACGCCAGTTGGCCATTCAGTCATTCAGTTATTCAGCCATTCGACTGTTTGGCTGCTCTGCAAAATGTCCAAAATGCGCCCCGAATAAAATTACATTCCATTAAAAAATCATGCCGCCGCGCGCAAATCAACATCAACCCAGTGAACATAAATGACCGCTGCAATGGGCGTTGGCGCTTAGAGGGGAATTGGGGGTATAGGCAGAGGGAACGTACGCCAAATGGATCGATCGGCCTTCACATTGGCCGCTATGGCGTCGAATCGACGACGACGACGATGATACCCCCTGACTGGCTGCCAACAATGCATATGGCTTAAAAAGCATCAACACACGCGCACACACACTTCGAAGTACACACACTTACACACACACATACAGATACAAACACGCGCAGCCAACATTTTGCCATTTGGCTACGCACATACGCACTCAACGATTGACAGGACTTTGCTCTGGCCTGTGTACAGTGTTATAAAGGATTAAATTCCCAATTTGGAAATTATTGGGTTTGTAAATTTAATCTGCAAGTTTGATTTGACATCCTTCTAAGAAAACTAAAAAAAAAAAATATCTATATACTTGTCTAATTTGTTGGAAACAATATTTGAGCCGTTTTTTATTAATTTGATAAATATTAGTTTAAAGCATTTAAGCATTTTTACTGTTTATGCTTAGGTATCATATTGGCGCTTTAGAGCTTATAAAATGCATTTTATTTATAAGTTCAATTGAACCAATTTAATATGTGAACCAACTGAAATCCATGTCAACATTTTAAAATTAATGTATAAAATAATCTATTCATGAATTTAGCTCCAAGTCAGCAAGTTGCAAGCTAAAGTTCAGCTTGATTACTTTGGGTAAAATGACGCTGAACCACTC
Organism: Drosophila nigromelanica; assembly: GCA_004149465.1. Lineage (NCBI taxonomy): Eukaryota > Metazoa > Arthropoda > Insecta > Diptera > Drosophilidae > Drosophila > Drosophila nigromelanica. The sequence continues at coordinate 23,214 of SCDS01000910.1, forward strand.
TTAAATATGCTGCGAACCGGTTACTAGACTTAAAACATAAAAAAACTAAACATAGAAACATTTACTTATAGCTTTTTCAAAGCTGAGGTAAACCGAATACTAAAATATAGTACCATATAAATTTGCTACATTTAAAATATATTTTTATATATGTGTGCTTATTATATATTTTATAATATATATATTTTTATATGTTCAAACTGGCTTATGTGTGTATAATAAATAAATGAGCAGTTTTTAGTACCGACAACAACACTCCGAATATTACCATTTCAGTTTCAATTCTTTAAGATGTTTATACTTGTAACCGGTTCAGGAATATATTAGTATGGAATTAAAGCTCTTATGTAAGAGTATAAATGAGGCTGAAACACTTTTAAATTGGTTCAGTAATAAGTTTTGCAATTGATTTGGGTGGCTAAAGCTTAAATTTTTCAGAAATTTCATGTATTCTGTTAACCCAAGGGTTAGTCAGTCGCTCTATATATTATACTAAGCTTTAAATTCTTGCAGTGATAAGTACAAATTTTGCAGAGCTAAGTTCAATTTTCGAAATTGCGAACAAATTTAACCGACTTTGGGGCACTGTGCGAATTTATGTGGTCAGTTTAAGTGCATTCGAGAGTTGCGGCGAATGCCCTCAGCTGTCAAGCGTCGCATAGCTGCTACGGGGAGGGGTGGGGTGGAGGGGGGAGTTGGAGATATTGGCGATGTTGGCGATGTCTGCTGCGTTGGCGGCAATGCGGCACGCATTCAGCTTTGTTATTGGGCCCCCGAGTGGCGTTTTCTGCTAATTAGAAATAGCTTGTGAGCACCAACCGAATGCGATTCGCAATTACGGATACAGTTGCAGATGCGCTAGCGGCATCTTTAATGATAACGTGCGCAGTCTTGTCACGTAATCGAATACGTAATGTGCGCGAGGGACTTTTGTAATACTTAAAGCATGGCATAAAATGATTTTCAATCGATTTGATTGCAACACTTACTTAATTGGCTGCGCATCGGCATTGCCTAAATTATGCAAAGCTCAGTCAAGTTCAGGATCCCCCCGACACCCCGCCCATGTACTGCATGCATACCTCGTATACGTGTGTGTGTGTGTGTGCGTGTGTCTGTCACGGCGTGTCAATTTCCGCCTCAACACGTTGATGTCGCAACATTCTGAAGCAACTTTACTTCCACTTCCTCTTTGACATCTCATGGCATGCTGTTCGCTGACGTATGTGTGTGTGTGGGCGTGTGTGTGTGCATGTGTCTGTGTCTGTGCCTGTGCCTGGCGCGTAATCAGCAACGTGGCAGCTCAAAATACACGCCCGCATGGCAATCGCACCACAGGAAGCTAAAGGATACAATGACGTGCCTTTTGTGCCAGCACGCAGCACACACAGCACACAAGGGGAGGGGTCGGGGAAGGGGTTGGCGAGCGGCAGCTTAGAGTGATGCCAAATGGCTGACAATGGCAGCAGCTAAAGGTCTGGGGGGGCCAGCGTGATCCTGTCGGCAACGTGATGATGTTTACATGCTATGCAAATACAATTAATTCCACTTTGTGGACAATCTTTGTGCTGCAGCTACAACTAACGGGTCAGGGGGTGTGGTGTGTGAGGTGGTGGGCATAGTTGGAGCCCGAACAGCTGATAACATTGGCAACGGAAATGCTGGCATTGCCGCACGTCGTTCGCCCGCATCTACAAGGCATTCAAATAACCCGCTTTTTAGCATGGCGTGATTGCAGCTAGTAAACCGTAAGTTGTCCATTAACCCTTACAGGTGGTAAGTGGCAAGTGGAAAGTGGCCAAACCCAAGTCAAAGGGTTGTGGTCTAAAGTTAGACGCACAGATCTAAAATTCAAAGTATGTGCTTGAAAAGCATTTAACAGGATGGGAAATTTGTAAAGGCATTCTGACTTTGGCAGCAGGGATTATTAAGAAATGGAATTTAATTTAAGAAATTAACAATAGTACAAAATATATTGGCATTTCTTGTCTATTTGTATGTTAGTGTATGTTAGCTAATTAAAAAATGCAACTTGGTGTCTTTAAATTTCAAATAATATATAATATAATATATAATAATAAAATCAAGTAAGATTGGTATAGTCGGGACCACCCGACTAGGTACCCTGAACGATACCCTGAACCCATCACTTAACACATACACACAATCTCCCGGCACGTGATGTGTATTGAGGTGGTCAAAAATGAAAAAAAAATTTAATTTATAATTATTAACGAAAAAAGAAATATTCTACACCGGGAGTCGAACCACCGACCCTCGGTCCAGCTGCACAACTGTTATCGACTGCACCACACTACTTCTCAATCCACGCATGATATAATATAACTTAAGCATCTTTAAAAAAATTTCAAGGAAGCGCTAACAAAATTCAGTTTTTGTCATAAAAACGAGAACTATTAATAATTTGTATTGATAATTCAAAACATATAGAATCGATTCCGCACTGTCCAAAGCCGCACTCAAACCGCGACCCTCCGTTCCAGCTGCTTAACTCTTACCAGCTGCGCAACAATTCCATTTTTCTCCGTTGTGATAAAATTCAATTTAACCCTTGCAAAAAAATTCCAAGAAAAACGCTAGATAAAATTCTGCATTTGTCTGTGTGTGTGCACACGTACACAGAAATTACATGTGCTTGCTTTGCAAGACTGTAGTATTTGATTTGTGGTTTTTATGGTTTTATCGATATTGGGGGCGATTGGGGGAAGGTATCCAAAACCTGAAATATTTAATATCTCTGCATGCTTTACGCGAACACATTAAACAAAAATTTGGTGGCTCTAGCTGTTATAGTTTAGGAGTTGAGCTTAATAAACTGGGTTAAAAACACGATAAATATCGATAATAAGAAAACGGAAAGAGTTATCGATTTTTTAAAATAATCTTGATCTGCGTATGGTATATACGAACCGAATAAGTCCAAGATCAGCTTTCTAGCTTTTGTAGTCTTTGAAATCGGTGTGTTCATACAGACAGGCGGACTAAACGACAGACGGACAGACAGACACACGGACAGACACACGGACATGGCTCAATCGACTCGGCTAGTGATGCTGATCAAGAATATATATACTTTATGGGGTCGGAGATGCTGCCTTCTGCCTGTTACATACATTTGCACAAACCCATTATACCCTTTTTACCCATTTTCAATGGGTTTAGGGTATAATAATAATTATAATATTAATATTTAATAGTGAATAAGTAAAAATTCAATTCGCTTTCAAAACCAGCTCAGTTCTAGGTAGCCAATTTTGCATGACCTTTCGATATGCATTTTAATCAGATTTTATGGTGCGGAGAATTTTGAGTTTTCGGGAATGCAATGGCCCGTTTGAACGCCGTGACTTTTAAACCAATTTGCAAGACAAATTGCACGAATTGAGTTGGATTACAATGGCTCATAAAGTCATTTAAATAATTTATTGTACATGTAATAAACGTCCAAAAATGCAGTTGAATGTTGTTCATCAAAGACAACAACAACAATAAACAGGAAAAAAACAACTTTATTCACGTGGAAGTGTATATGCTCTTAAATGTAAAAGTTTAAGTAAAGATTTTATTGTGAAAAAATTTACATTAATAATAATAAAGTTTAAATAATATAACTTTTAGTTTATTTCATTTATATATAAATATATCTATTATTATATAAATTATATACGATACATTACCTGGTCGAAGACGTTACATATTGTTATACTCTCAGCAAGAGTACAAAACAGAAAATTGAAAATTCGGCAGCTCTTTTAATTAAGACAGATAAGGAATACACTTATAAACGGAAATAGCATTAAGAAGACGTTGCATAACCTGTCTCTAAATTAAAGAGCCCATTTAGGTAGTGTGCAAAAAGAGACAATTTATTTGACCGTGTTCGTGTGGTCAAATATGGTCGACAGCATTGACATAGCCTTTGTTGCGGTTTTGAATGTCGTCGCCGTGTCTGCAGCCGCGACTGTCTGTCTCTCTGCCTCTCTGTCTCAGTGCGCATTTTATTTGATTCTGATTAAGGGAACTTTGCACTCGATGCAGCTGCAGACACGGCAGCAACAACATTGAATTCCGGATCATTGGACAGATTACGTTGCCTCTTGTCTGTTTACATTTGCATTTGCAATGAAGGAAATTGTAAATTGAAATAGCAGAAGATGCGCCCCAAAACAGAACTGGGAATTCTAGGTTATTTTGCTAACGAAGTGCATTCACTGTCTGTATTTTGTTTTTAAGCTAGAGTACATTACAAAAAAAAAAAAAGAAAAAAAAAACAACACACGCCAGAGTACTTTAACAATTTATCTCTGTCTGCATAATTATAGATACAGTAACAGATATGCCGAACTCCCGATACGAAGACAGTTTACCGACAGTTGTTGGCCCATAAAATGTGCAAACATTTCATTAAAATGAAATTTTCAATTGATAAAGCAAGTGGGTGAACAAAACAGCAGGCAACAGGAAACAAGCTCCCAAAAGCAATTGTTGAAATGTATTGGAAAAAGATTTAATTTATTAAGTCTATAAATAGCTGGTAAATGAACGCAAGCTCTGCATCGATTTCCAAATAATCATTGCGGGTATCCGTTGTCGCAAAAAATGATAGCGATTACCTATTTACAGTAACTAATTAATTAGCATTTTTACTTTCTCACATCTTTTGGAAAATGCAGAACCCAAAAATGGAATTGTAACACGATAATTTATGTAGATTCGGACTGCAGAATTTTTTTACAAAATTAAGAAATAAATATATATTAACATTTAAGAAATAAAATAAATATAAAGCTTCGGCACCTAAAATATAATATAAATTATTTTTTACATTCTTTGATTTATTTGATTTAAATAGGCCCGCTAAAGACTTGTGAAATGTTTTAAGTAAATTTTAGATATACTTATATATACAATGTTCATATATTGAAGCTTCGAATTTGTATAATTATATCATCAACAAACACATATCAATAACATTTTTAATGTTTAGATGTGCAAATAAAACCCATATGTTTTTTTTTGCTTCTACTCAAAGTTTGTGTATTTGTCTATGTAACCGCATTCATAAGTACTTATATATAGATGAATACCCATACACACTCATAAGCACCTTTCAAATCACACGCCTTCAACGTCAGAAAGAACTCAGTTTATTAAATTGCTGCCTCTGAGGCAAAGAAATGGCAGGCATAAATACAGGTATACGGAATCTTAACTAAATATTGTAAAAAAACTAAAAATTTATTTTTTAAATTTGAATTTGTTAATAATAGCTTTTAGGTATAAGCTGTATATAATTAATATACTGGTTAATATACTGAGTTCAATGCTTGCCAAACTGTTAGCTAATATTTTTAACTTCATAACTGTCGCCCTGTTATATGCAACAGTGTTTTTACTTCTCTTAAAAGTTATTAAATAAAAAGACATTTTTGGTATTTTTGCTCTTTTATAAGGTTGAGTTTTTATTGAATGATGTTCGTTCAACTGCCTTATTTTTTTCTTTTTTGTTTTTTAAATTACTTTTGTTGTTTATTTTTCATGTATTTCAGCTATATAAATTAAGTGAAACATGCTGTTGTTGTTCTTACATGTTGTTATTGTACGTTTCGCTTTCAGGATTTCAGGAAATAAATTAAAATGAGATACCATTCATTTTTTTTTTCGTTTTTGCTATGCTCTTTTTCTAAAATCATAAAGTTTTCTTATAATTGTAGGGTTATTTATGCATTTTTTGTTGCATCTAAAATGTTAGCGAGTAACAACGATATGCAGAAATATATATAGTTAAATATAAATATAGAAATTTGAGTAACACATAATAATAAGAATCATAAACATATATATGTAGAATTGATAAATATGGTGTTAGTTTGTTTGCTTTGGTTTCTCTTGATTTTAATGGATGCATGTTGATGCCTCAAAACGAACCAAGAGACAAAATCTCGCTGGCTCTATGGGTATATATGTTTATATATATGTATATAGTAGCTATAACAATAATAAGCTGCAAATTTGAGTGCCCCTTATGCACAGTTTTGCAACGTGTCAACTACAGTTGTGAAGTCACCATGCTAAGAACTCATTATTATTTATAAATGTTTTTTTTTCTTTTTTTGTTAATAATTTCGGCTTTTTAACAATAACAATGTTTTCTTCTTCTTCTTTTTATGTATGTATGTATATGTATACCAGCATATTTCAGCTGATAAAGAAATTATATGTCATAGATTTGTTGCTTAGTTGTTGTGTTTGGTTTTTGGTTTGTTAGTTTTAGTTTTTTATTTAAATTGTGTTTGTTTATTTGCGTCATTTTGTTCACTTATAATTACAATCATAATCATAAATATAAAGTGTAATAATATTAAATTATGAAAAAACATTTTCTCATAGCTTTTTGTATACAAACATTGCAAAAAATTAATGAATAGATAGAAACATAAGAAACTCATGCGATTTCAATGTTAAAAATCTTTGATGTTATTTGTTTTTGTTTTTTTTTTCAGATTGTAGATATTCTTGCGATTACGATTTACGACATGCTTGTTGCAAGAGGATTTCGAACATTGAAATATTATAATAATAATATATGCATAATTTGCATAACTTCAACATTGTTTTTAGCTTAGAACTAAGAATAAATTTGCGTCTCAATAAACATAATTTTTCATTGTTTTAAACATTCTATTTTCTTTCTCTTTTTTTGTAATTTTTTAGTTGCTTGCTTTTTAGCTTTTTGCTTGCTTGTAACTTAGAAAATAAATATTGAAAATTGCCGAAACGATGAATTTTCCAGCAATTTGCTTTTAGATTTTTTTTTAACATTTTTTGCTTCCCGCCTTAGTAGGCATGGTTGGCAATGAACAGAGAGCCGGATCCGGCGCCAGCGCTGCCAGCAACGTATTTGCCCAAAGAGGCCTCGCCGTTAGCCTGAGGAGAAGACAGAGGGAAATGAAGAACATTAATTAATTTGCCATTTATTGTGATACCCTACAAGTTTACATTAAAAACTTAACGCCCACCAGAAATTGCGCAATTTAACAGAATTTTGGGTTTTTTCTTCCTCAACTTTTGCTGCGATTTTTGGCATCACTCAACTGTGAACTTGAATTTAGCCCCGTTTGCCCACAACTTTACCTGCGGCAATTTTTCAAAGTTTTTACGACATCATCCCGCTCCCACACGTTGAAAACTTTTTTTAAATTAAATTTACAAGTCTTTTGAGCCAAAAGTTTATTCGTTTACGGTTAATTGCGCCGAAGCTATGCTAAGCAAAAAGGGACGAAAAGGTTTTCTTTTTCGAGCTGACCCGACAGAAAGCTGCGGGTGTGTGTGTGTGTCTGTGTGTGGGTGTGTGCTAGCTTACTTAGCCAATTAATTCTTGCAAGGCATGCTGCTGGTTGAAATAATTGCAGGTTGTGTAAGTCATGGCTAAATGAACAGTTTGATAAGCGCTGATAGTCAAAGTAAAAGCTTAATATACATATTTAAAAATATATATATAAAAAATTTGATTAATTAATGTTTAACAGTTTGATATGCATTGCCCAATAATAGACATTGAAGGAAAAATCAAACATAAGTATGTTGGAAAATTTTAAATTAAATAAAGAAAATATAAAAGGATAATTTGAACTAAATAAAGTACAACGAAAATCGAAAATCAATACATTTAAACATTTATCTAACTTAAGCATAAATATTTATTTAAAAATCTCTTGATTAAAAATTCTTTAAAATATATTTTTCAACATAATTTATTCGTTATATATTTCTATTGAGAAATAATAAATTTAAACAATAAGTTCATGTCGAAAAAAAAAATTTCTTTCTAAAAATATATGTTTTATTATTAAAGTTCTAGGCGTACGTCTATGTAAGGTAAGGTTGAAAACTCCATTGCAGTTTTTTTGTAAGGAATGTGTTCGGGTTTGCTCCCAGCAATTGGATTAGGACAGCAGCTGTTAGGAATTGGATTTGCTGGAACATTTTTTAGTATTTGTGCTGTGCAACAAACAAACTGGCATTGCCCGCGAATGAGGGAATCGAGCCGGCCACGTATTTGCCTTGGCAAGCTAGTCCATTAGCCTGAGATTGTCGGGGATAAACAGAAAAGGGAAAGCGGGAATTGGTTTGGAATTATTCAAAAATTGCGTGCGCAACGGTTTAAATGCAAACATTAAAGCAAATTGGATCGTGCATTAAATAAAAAATTGAAATAAAAGAAAAAATGTGCAAATTAATGAATTTTTTTTACAATATATAATGGCATGAAATGAGATAATAAAAATGATTTCATTTTAAATTTAATAAAATAATAATTGTAGGTTTTAGTATGAATGCAAATATCAATTAATTTATATTGGTAATAATTATTAGAAGCTGAATTGTAATTCAATTTATAAATATTAAGTTTGAAATATTTACAGAACGCAGAAAAAATTAAAAGTAAATAACAGCTTACAATATTTATGGCTTTAAAAAATAAAATGGTCGTTGAACTAAATTTTTAAGCATGAGAGAAATATGATCTCCATAATAATAGTTAATTCAATTTTTTGTTCAATTATTTATGATCGCATGCAACAAATAAATAAAAAGAAACATTATTAAAATGGGTTTAATGGTAGGATTAAAATAAAGCAAGCAAAATAATTAAATATATTAAAATTAATTAGAAACAATTAAGGCATGTCCGGAAATCATTTTTTTTTTTTTTTGAAAATTGTCGCGTGAAAAAATATATTTTTTTTTAACAAAAATATATTACAAATATTTTTTTTAGTGTTGAAAGGAAATATCTTAATAGATAATGTATAATATATAGCAGATAGAATAGCGGCTTTTAGGCAAGTTGATAGATTTGATATCAAAGGATTCGCAATAAATAAATAAATAAATAAAAAGTAAAACTTAAAATTTATATTTGAAATTTTGATTTAAGACTATTTTGGTATCGGCTTGCGATTGTACAATTTGTTTACGTATAAATATATACCCTTCGATTTTGCACACCATGAAAAAACTGAATGCAGTCAAATGGATAGAATAATAACGCACGATGTGGGGATATTCTTGCTATAACTTTCAATCTTGCACAACCATGTCAGACTTTGTTGAGTAAAATTTTCTTGACAAGCTCTTCAGTAATCATGATCAGCAATGTGAAGGCCTTCATCGCCAGCAGCACCCTTGACTGAGCCAGCCACGTAGCAGCCCTTGGTGGCTTTTGAATTGGCCTGGACGAGCGGATGTGATGTGGGTTAGGATGATGGTTAATACCGATAATAATTTTATGGCTAATTTGGTTTATATTTCTACTAAACAGCCCAGCAAATAGTTAAAATCTAAGCCGAACCCAACTTAAGCTATACCCAAATTCGGCAAATCATGAAAAATAACTCACCTTGGCGCGCTTCAGAAGCTCGTTTTGGCCAGCACAAACATTTTCCTTCTTGCCGCCCCAGGCGCGCAGCACGGATGCCTGCAGGGCGCGTCCGTAGGAGAAGGTCAGAGCCCAGGGCCGCTTCAGGGCCACGTTGTTGATGGCGCTCAAGTTGACGGTGGCCTCCTCCTCGGACTGGCCGCCCGACAGGAAGGTCACACCTGCAAATGCAACAAATATCAGTTAGTACAAGTAAGAATGTTGCAGTCGGGTGTAACCGACAGCTCAATACTTGTTCGCATTAAAAACTATAACTGAGGGAGACATGAATATTATATGAAAATATGAGTATCTATATGCCACGCCCACAGGAGTAGCATTCTGAACATTTATGTGTAACATTGTTGAGGTCCTTAATAATCTGTTCGAAAATGAATTGTTATCGAATTTTAAAATAGTAATTAAATTATCCTCAAAATTGTTGCCCAATTTTTTGAGGTAAGCAGTCTGATCAGTAATCTGTCTGATACATTTAATTATTAATTTTGTTTTTTGTAGCTTTAAAACTGAGTGAGAATCATCAAATTACCACCAAACTAGAATTTACTCCAGGTTTACATACAGAGAACGAGTATTAAATCTTAGCTAAAGAAATTCCTTTTCTTACCGGGAACAGCAGAGGGCACAGTGCGGCTGAGGGCCGTGACGGTGGCCAGAGCAATCTCCTCGGGGGTGTTCTTCTTGGCGCCCTGGCCGGCGGTGACCATGTTGGGCTTCAGCAGAGTACCTTCCAGGTAGACGTGGTGATCGTTGAGGGCCTTGTAGACGGCGGCGAGAACGGTCTCGGTGACCTTCTGGGCACGGACCAGATCGTGCTCACCATCGGGCAGCACCTCGGGCTCCACAATGGGCACAATGCGCTCCGACTGGCAGATGGAGGCGTAGCGGGCCAGGACATTGGCGTTCTCGAGGATGGCCTGGTAGGAGGGCGTGTTCTTGCCAATCTTGAGGACGCAACGCCACTTGGCGAAGTCGCAGCCCTCCTTCTTGTACTTGGCGCAACGCTTGGCCAGATCATCCAGACCCTGAGTGGTTGACTCATCCTCGGAGCCCATCAGGGGAACGACGCCAGTGTCGACCTTGATGCCGGGAATGATGCCCTTCTTGCGCAGCAACTGGACGAAGGTGGTGCCATCGTCAGCTTTCTGGTAGACGGTCTCATCGAACAGGATAACGCCAGAGATGTTTTCGGCGAGCTTATCGTCAGAGGTGAACAGGAGCTGACGGTAGGCGCGACGGTTCTCATCGGTGTTCTCCACACCAATATCCTTTAGGCGCTTGCCCATTGTCGAGACGGACTCATCGGCGGCGAGGATACCCTTGCCGGGTGAAACGATCGCCTGGGCGATGCTTTTCAGCTCCTTCTGCAGCTCCTCGCTGGGATAGTTGAAGTAGGTGGTCATCTTTGAGGTTTGCGTATAGTTCTGAAACGGATCGAACTGTGAGTGGGCATTTCGATACGTGGCATAATTGCTATAGATGGATTTCAACAGTCGCAATACAACCGAATGCATTTCGAAAGGGTGGAATTTGGGTACTTCTCGTTAGTTAGAAATGTACAATCTCAAAATTTACAATTTACAAAAACCAAATTGTGAATAAATATATAAAATAATTTTGAAAACAGCCGTCTGTGTGTTTATGCTACTACAATGAGAAATGTGTTTGTAGAACACATATCTTATCAATCAAGTGGAGCTCAAATTTTTAAAAGCTCTCTCAGTGAACAGCTGTTTACGGAGAGAGGTGTTTTTTGAACAATTTCAAAGAGAGCAAAGAGAGCACAGCTCAGCCGGCAACATTTCGTCGTGTCTAGTATACACAAAATGTGACTGAGTAACCAGCAGTAATGCTGCTAAGCTTCTGCTGGAAAAAAGTCGCAGAGAAATGCATTTTTTATTGACTTAAAAGATATGATTAGGGTAAATACATATATATGAGCTAACAACATATATGTTCAAATAGTTTAGATTTCATCAAGCTGCTTTTAAATGGACAACAGAACAGCATGAAAGTAAGTATTTAATGTATGTAACATGTTGCTGAAGTTTCTGTGAAAATTTGCGGAAAAATAGTTGAAATATTTGTTTAAATAACAATATATATTATATATATATATATATATATATATATATATATATATATATATATATATATATATATATATATATATATAT
>SCDS01000911.1:9023-22912 GCA_004149465.1 Drosophila nigromelanica
GGCGACAGCGTTTGTAGCTGTCGCCGAGTGTGGTTCGGTAGAGAGGCACGAGAAAAAGGGAAGACACAAAGGCAGTTGTGTTTAGGATCCCGGTGCGACAGAAACTCGCTGCTCTTGAAACGATGGCAACTAATGATGAAAATAATGACGCTGCAACATATACATACATACGTACATATATGTGGGAATAAAAAAAACTTTGAAAGGGTATGTATTTCTTTCTACATAAAATGTGTTGTGCCTAGATATCGTTCTCCTTTTAACAGCAACATCCACAACCGCCATAACAGGATCCGCAGTCTACAAAGCGAGAGGGATAGCAACATGCCAAACAGTAGTAGCAGCAAGTATAGCACATGTGTAGAGACTACGGTGTGGAGCGTAGATCAAGTTTCACAAGTTTACTCTGAGCATGTATTTACTTTTAGTTGTACCTTTTCATGGAAACAGGCACAATTTCAATGTATACGTGCTTTCAGCCAAATGGTTAAATGTACAAATAAGATAAAAAATTATACATTTTACGAGATTCCCCCTTTATTTAAGCATATACATAGTGTATATAAATACAAATAATTTACCAAGAAAATTTTACTTGTTGTACTAAATGTGTAGTACCTAGATTTCGTTCTGAAGAAGCGTCCTACCAGCCACATGGGCAACTGGAACAACAGGATCCACAGCATCCACCGCAAGGGCCACAGCAAGAGTAGCAAGGTCCACAGCATCCACCACAGGGTCCACAGCAGCCACCGCAGGGGCCGCAGCACGAGTAGCAGGGTCCACAGCACATCTTGGTGGGGACTGTTGATTGAAATCCAGTGATAATCGCGGTTCCAATGGATGGGAAATAGAGTACTTACTTCTAGGTGAACTTTTTCACGGAAATAGGTACGAGGTTGGCGAATATCGACCGAAAATTGTTTCAGAGATTTTTTGCGATTTAAGCTTCTGGAACGCAATTCCGTCGATTTATTTTTATTTCTGTTACAGGAGAGACTTAAACCTGTGGTGGCGTTAGGAAATTATTATTTTATCTATTTATAAAAATTGCTTTCAATTGAAAATATTTTTTACTTACATTCCCGAACAATTCACAAATAAGTACACAAATTTCAAGTTAAGGTGTTTACCGGACAAGCCCAAAGAGCTGAATGATGGTTATTTGTATGGGGTCTGGTAGCTAGCAAAATCGTTGGAGTTGAATTTTCAGTGCCTACTTTGTTACTTTATTTTATTAAAAGCTTTTTTTTTTACAGTACAAACACGCTATAAATATATACTGAATATAGAAGTAGATTTGACCAACTAAAAATTTAAATTATCATGTTTGTAGACAATGGTCATATATGTACTAAAAGAAAGCTTTGCTTTCTACACAAAAGGAGACCACACCCATGACATGAAGTAATATACTCTTATCTCTATAATCTATCGTGCGATTTCAATTATAAGGAGCATATTTGTTTGTACACTGCTTTACAAAATGAGCAAGCTTTTTCATTTATTCTTGGAATAAATCCCAGACGTAAGCACATCGGGTCACTAATACACATTTTAATAAATCTTATTTGACAAAACTGTACTGCTTTAAAAAATGAGCGAGCTTTTTAATTTATTCCTGGAATAAGTCCCAGTCTAATTTGACAGGCTTTTATTTTTCCGATATATATAGGATCCTTCTGCTGTTTAAACGCTCCACTAGAGCAAGCAATTCATAATAAAAAGTAGCATAAAAAGTAAACTCGCTAAGATAATAGGTTTTACAGACTTGCTCGTTTATTTAAAATGTATATGAATACAAATAATTTACTAAGAATTTTTTACTGTTGTACTAATTGTGCAGTACCTAGATTTCGTTCTGAAGAAGTCTCCTAGCAGCAGGGCCCACATCCACCACAGCAGGATCCACAGCAACCATAGCACGAGTAGCAGGGGCCACAGCACGAGTAGCAAGGTCCACAGCATCCACCACAGGGTCCACAGCAGCCACCGCAGGGGCCGCAGCACGAGTAGCAGGGTCCACAGCACATGTTGATAGGGTCTGTAGATTGAAACGTGTGATAATCCCGGTTCCAATGGAAGGGAAGAATAGAGTAATTACGTTTAGGAGGACTTCTTCACGGAAATAGGTACGAGGGTGGTGAATATCGACCGGAAAGTTTTCCAGAAAGTGGGTTTTTCGATATTAAAGCTTCTGGAAAGCAATTCCGTCGATTTATTTTTTTCTTGTTACAGGAGAGACTTGAACCTGTGGTGAAAAATTAGTATTTCATTGATTTTTAAATAATGTTTACAATTTAAAATATTTTTTACTTACATTCCCGAACAATTCACAAATAAGTACACAAATTTCAAGTTAAGGTGTTTACCGGACAAGCCCAAAGAGCTGAATGAAGATTATTTTAATGGGGTCTGGTAGCTAGAAAAATCGTTGGAGTTAAATTTTCAATGCCTACTTTGATACTGAGTTTTGTTTTCTGTTAAAGTTGTCTTTTTATTAATTTCAAGGGAGTTTTCCACCAGATATGGTTTTGTATTAATTACATAATATATTCACAAACTCTTCACACTTGCGGGTGAACTTCTTCAAACATAGCTTAGTCTACTATTAAAATATTATATTAACAGATTAGCTGATTTAACGGTATGATGACATATAAAATAAAATTGGTGCATTTCTGCTTTTTTGCAAGAAATTCACAAAAACCGCATATATTTTAAATGTAGAATTTATTAACCCAAAACTGGCATCAAACATTAAAGTCGGTTCAGTTATAAAATAGCTATAGGAGTATATTTTGCAAGTTTTAGGTCTCTACATTCAACGACTGCAGAATAACGTAAACGAGTAAGATGACAAGAATTTTGAATTTATTTAAGTGTACACATATATGCAAAAACTGACATTTATGAAAGGCATTTTATGAGTTAATGTGCAGCCCCTTGATTTCGTTCTGAAGAAGTTCGCTTAACAGCAGGGTCCACAGCCCCCACAGCAGGGTCCGCATCCCCCGCAGCAGGGTCCACATGATCCACAGCAGGGCCCGGCACCGCAGCAGGGACCGCAACCGCCACAGCACAGTCGCGGGGGGTGGCAGACCGGGGAGGCACAGCCGCCGCAGCACGGATAGCGTTTATAGCACATGTTGTTAGATGGGTAACTAGACTGGAAACCTCACGTTCGACTTAGTCGTATAATTGAACTCCTTCACTGAAATAAGCACTGTTTTTTGAAGGTAATCGACCGTCAATTGAAAATCAGAAATATTGTCGAGCTGATGGTTTTCTAGACTCCAGTTCGGTCACACGGAATCTGGTTATTGGCAGATCCTTAAACTACAAATATAAAATACATTTTAAAAAATATTTTTTATTTTTCGTCTTTTAACTATTTCGTTTAACTTACCAAACTCCAAAAAAGTAGCACATTCAACTACATAAATAATGCTGAGATATGAACCGGACAAACTCTAAAAGTTGTATGAGGTTTTGGTTTAGGAGCTTATTGGAAGCAAACATTTTAAAGCCTACTTTGCCTTGAATTTGAAAATTTATTTATGTCATTTGAAAAAAATGAAGATGATTACATTTTTTTACACCATTAAATGTCAATTTTTCAGTACTATAGAAAGGCTTTTTATTTAAAGTCAAAAAATGTCTTCATTTCGATGGAACAAATATTTATAAATATTTAAGGCGTATTCGAATAATTTTATAATAATCATATAAGCCAAAGTTTCAGTAAGGACAATTGGCAACGCAAACTTAAATAGTCGATTCGACATATCTTTTAATATATTTTTGAATTAAAACCTTATTAAACAAGAAATCTTTCGACCTTTCTAACGTTTTTCCCATGTTGCTCTATACCCTATACCTATGACAAATTTTAGACATATTTTATCGTCTTATATAGTTTTTTGATAATTTAATGACAACACAATCTGCATTGCTTTCACAGGCTTTCCATTTATTTATGCATATACATTTGATTTTTATACATGTACATAGTATGGACTTATGCACATGCATCAAATGTATATGAAATCATTTGAAATGTACTATGGGATGTTTTAGTTTAATGTTGTACCTAGATTTCGTTCTGAAGAGGCTTCATTCTAGCAGCAGGGACCACATCCGCCACAACAGGGTCCACAACCACCGCAGGGTCCACAGCACGAGTAGCAGGGGCCGCAGCACGAGTAGCCGCAGCATCCACCACAGGGTCCACAGCAGCCACCGCAGGGGCCGCAGCACGAGTAGCAGGGTCCACAGCACATGTTGATAGGGTCTGTAGATTGAAACGAGTGATAATACCGGTTCCAATTGAAGGGAGGAATAGAGTACTTACGTTTAGGTGTACTTCTTCACGGAAATAGGTACAAAGTTGGAAAGTTAGCGAACGTAGATTGGCGCTTAAAACTCTTGTAACCAGATTTTTAAGTTCTACGTCCAAAAACAGATAGATATATTATTGTAACAATAAAAAACTTCAACCTGCGGAATAATAAAAGTAATTTAACAAATATTGTAATTTGTTTTTTTGGATCTCAAAAAACTCACAATCCCAAAAAATTTACAAAATAATACAAAAAAGTTGAGATGTTGACTGGACAAGCCTTGAAAGTTGAATGAGAGCTGGGTAAGTGGCAAGACCTAAATTGTATAATTTTGAATATAGGGGCCTACTTGGTTTTGAAAAATTTATACAATCGATTAAAAATAATATTTTTTTTTCAAATCACATTTTTGGCATAAACTTTTGGGAAAAATTTGATTAACGTATTTTTTAAATAACTATTATTATTTGCATTGATTATATTTCACAAATAAATGGTAAGAATTGTATTTTTAAAAATGTATAAATTTTAAATGCAGGACTAATCTAGATGACAAAACATGATCAAAACGATATCAAGCAAGAAAATCGGATTAGTTTTGGCAAAGTTATGGAGCTATAGATCCGAGAACTTCATATGTGAAAATTGCATGGTCGAAATTTTTGTTCAGATCTTTAAAGGAGGTGACCAGTTATCTACCTTCTACTATATGTATACACACTATATTGACCAGTCGCGAACATAGCACCTTAGGATTTTTATATAGAATTTAAACCAACTTTATTGCAAATCTAGCCATATATTTAAATACAGTTTCCTACTTTTAAGACATTCCATTTATTAACACATATAAATTATATGTATTTGAATACAAACAATTTACCAAGAAAATTTTACTTGTACTAAAAGTGCAGCACCTAGATTTCGTTCTGAAGAAGCATCAACAGCATCGGCGATAGCAACCGCCACAACAAGATCTATAACAGGGTCCACAGTAGCACGAGTAGCAAGAACCGTAGCATCCACCACAGGGTCCACAGCAGCCACCACAGCACGAGTAATAGGGTCCACAGCACATCTTGAAAGGGACTGTGGATTGAAACCCGGTGGTTATCCAGGTCCCAATAAAAGGAAATGGCGTACTTACTATTTGTTGGAACTTCTTCACGGAAATAGGCACTAGGAGGGTGAATAAATTCAGCCGACTGTCTTTCAGGAATATTTGGCAGTCTTTATTTAAATTGTTGTTACAAGAGACATTAACCTGTGGCGGAATCAAACAATTATTGTTTGCTTATTTATTTCGTAATATGTTTTTTCTTACACTCGAACAATCCACAAATAAGTACACAAATTCCAAGTATAGGTGTTAACAGGACAAGCCCAAAAAGCTGAATGAGGATTATTTGTATGGAGTCTGGTAGCTAGGAAAATCGTTGGAGTTAAAATTTCAGTGCCTACTTTGATTCGGTTTTGTTTTAAGCTCGTTGAATTTGTGTTGTTTCACCTTTAATATTGTCTAGGATATAATACAGTATTATAAAATGTATACATAAATAATAAAGCGAAAATAGTTCATTTAAAAGGGTATAATGGCTATGAGCAAAGGTGTATTGTTTTTTTTTTAATTTGACCAAAATGATTTTGATCTATTATCGGTAAAGAGTAAATTTTATCCACTGATAACATCTTGCCAATTAGATGCTAAGCATTATTCAAGCCGTATTGCTATATATCCATGTTCGCGAGTATAAAACACGAGTATAAAATGCTAAACCTAGTTGAGTATTAGATATCAATATTCAACTATATTTTGTTGGTAATTTAAAGCTATTAAACAATTTTTTATATCGACGTATAAACAATAATAAAAGAATGAATGATTTTTCAGTAAATTGCCATTTTTTATAATATACACAAATTTACAAGGGAATTGCTGTTAAACTCTAGTACCGATTTCTCTCTGAAGACGTTCCTAACAGCCACAGCTGGGATAACTGAAGAAGGCGGGGGAGCAACCGCCGCCGCCACAGCACCCATTGCAGCCGCAACAGCCCGAGCAGCAACCATCGCAGGGGGCGGTGCACGAATAGTTGCAGGAATAGCAAGGACAGCACATCTTAACTGTAGAGGAGGAGACCTTTAAGTTAACTTCTTGACGGAAATAGGTTCTAGATTGGTGGATATCGACTGATTGACCTTCAGGAAACTAGTTCGCTTTTTAGGCTCCTGAAAGCAAATGTTCTTGTTACAGTCTAAACCTATTAAAGAAAAAATAAAACAAAACAGTTAATATATCTTAAAGGGATTTTAAATTTACTTACATTCCCAAAAAAAAAAAAAAAAAAATTAGCCAAAAAATGTGAATGTTTAGTAAACAAGCGTTTTAAGGTGAATGTGAGCTAAATCAAAAACTAAAGGAAATCGTGAGAGCTTAATTATCAATGCCTACTTGGAAATTAGCTTAGTTCAATTCAGGAGTTTTTACTCTTAAAAAAAAGTTGTGAAGTTTAGATCACGCTTTGAGCCAATGATGTTAGCTTCTGTTCCTAAAACAGATTTTGACTTCGTTTCGTGACTCATCACTTTGCTTGCCATTTCAATAAATATAATCAGGTTATATTTGTTTTATTATATTTACTAATCATATGTAAATTACTAAATTCCTCACGAATTTTTAGAAACATATTTCTTAAGCAAATTAATATTTTTTGGTTGAAGTTCAGGTATATTTTTAATTTATTTAAGTGGAACGACCTCAGAAAACATGCTGGTAAAACAGGATTCAATTCGATATTTAATAAAATATATTAGTGAATTATTTCCACCTTTCGTTTGTATTAAGTATGTAAATAAGAAAACCATTTGATTAGAATAAGAAATGAAAACAAATTTTAGTTTTTAGTTGCCAGTTTACTTAAACCTAAACATTAGACAAAGAGTTTGTTGGTTGCTTTAAGTAACAAATTGTCGCCTAAATTTCGCTCTGAAGACAATTCTAACAGCATGGCACACAACCGCCACAACAGCCGCCACAGCCTCTGAAGCAGGGTCCGCAGCACGAGTAGCGATAGCCACAGCATCCACCACAAGGTCCACAGCATCCACCACAAGGTCCACAGCAGCCACCGCAGGGTCCACAGCACGAGTAGCAGGGTCCACAGCACATCTTGATAGGGACTGTAGATTGAAACCCAGTGATAATCCCAGTTCCAATGGAAGGGAAGAATAGAGTACTTACGTTTAGTTGAACTTCACGGAAATAGGCAGTAGGTTGGTGAATGACGATCGCAAATTAGGCTCGAATTTTCTGTGCAGTCGTATTTTCTTTGTTACTAGAAAGACATCAACCTGTGGTGTTTAGAAAAAAAAAACAATTTTAATTTTATACACAATTATTTTTTTGTTATTTAAAACTTACATTCCCAAATTTACAATAATTTACACAAACAAAATTTAGAAGTTTACCGGACAAGGCTTCAATAGAGAATGAGCATTATTTGTAAAGGTTTTGGGGACCAAGCCAAAATCAGTGGAGTTGAATTTTCATGGCCTACTTTGATTCTCATTATTTCGTTTAATATATATAACAAGTGCTAGTAGGTTTAATAATATTCATGTTGTTAATTAATATTAACAATTTAAATAGACTGTATCAAAAGTATTAACAAAATTTAAGAAAACTTTCGAAATCATCAGCCAGTATGTACTACTCTTTGAAAATTTAAGCTTTTGCACTTCAAACTTTGACTAACAGCTGTAACATAAGCCCAGAGCCAAAAAGAAAATTCGCCTAAGTTTACGAGGAAAATGTGAGGCAGGCACTTTAAAACAAACTCAAAGGCAAAGGCAGCTTTCAGTTTCCAGTTTCCAGTTCGAATATAAACGGAAAAATGACAATGAAAAATGCCAAGTGCTTTGGCTCATCTATCAATATATTTGCAAGATATTAAGCGTCACTAATTTAGGGGAGTTGACGGCTATTAAATACCTTTCGAATTTAAAGAATTTTTAATAAAATAATACATATTTTTAGTTAAAAGTAAAATAATATTTTTATTATTATATTATCATTTTTTTATTGTTATTATTATATTATCATTATATATTATCATTTTATTTTAAAATTCTTATGCCCAAAATTTTTTTTAAATTTATTTTGAATTAGGAAACTTTGTGAATTTTTACTTTTTTATTTTTACCTAATTTTGAATAATATCTTTATAAATATACATATATATATTTTATACCTAAAGATACTTCATCGGATCAAGACACATGATGGGCATTTATAATGTTAATCACAAGCCACAGTAAACACACAAGCAACAACAACAAGAAGAAGAAGCAATTGTGCATTGTAAACCAGCAGCTGACCAGGATGATGTTCAAGACTGAATATGTCCCAGGAAAATTTACGACTAGACACAGGAATCACACGGCTAGCTAACAAGTAAGGATGCCCATGCATATGTATGTATATATATATACGTATATGTAACAATGCGGAATGCGGAATGAGCAAGTGGAAGAGAAAATGACACACACCCACACCACACACACACGCACACACAAACTGTCCTTCAACTAACTTCACCTCACTTGGCCGCCCACCAGGCTCGTGACGAGGACAGAACTGACACTTGAGTGGAGACAGACAACCACTTGACTGTGGCCCTTGCACAATGCGAGGCGCGACCATAGACGACACATATATAGTATGTACAGTAAGTACGTACATATATATGAATCTATATATTGCCTTGTCTTGACATTAATGTGCGTAACTTGGACAATTACGGCAAAGAAAACAAGCAAAAAAGACAAGTTGAACGCGAATAGTGTCAGATTAAATACCCTGACAGATAATTAAATCAAATATTTCACTGGGGTAGCACTACGTTAGAGTAAACTGATCCTTACCTGACTCTGAGTTTAGAGAATTGTTGCTTCTATAAATATATTTAATATTATTATTTATATTTTGTACTGTTTAATTGAATTGAATTGAATTTTAATTGAATTTAAATATCGATTATTGATCGGTGTCAGATTAAATACCCTAACAGATAATTAAATCACATATTTTACTGGGGTAGCACTACGTTACTCAGAACTCAAGTTATTTATTAATTTTTTTGTTTTTATTAATTATTTATTTTAGGTGTGGTACAAAGAGAGAATAATTAGCGTATAACGCATTTTATCTGATCTAGAGAACTGCTGCTTAAATTGGAATTTCCCAGTTCGTTATTTTCATTATACTTCAAGTGCGTTACGTATGTGATAAAATTAAGTAAGTGTATTGAAAACTTCAACATGTCTGTAATTGCACGACTCTTAAGTACTCCGTTCAATGGGTAAAGCCCCCTGACAATTGCAGTTGTTTGTATGTTGGCTGCAGCCATGGCAACAATGCCGGAAATGCTGTTAAAAGTGCGAAGGTAGCAAAATACCCAATACCAATACAATCAAAAGTAATTAGAGGCGATAGAGCGAAAGTGTATGGCACTTAATTAAAGAAAAACATTGCAATTGCCATAAGGAAGAAAGCGATACATTTATCTTCAGGATTATTTTATGACATTCTTAATTTATAATACAAACACCTAAAGATATTTTGATAGAAATTTATTTTAAATAATCTCTCTAGCTATAAATTGAGTATTTTAATACTAGACAAGGCTCCCATTTAAACTTCTTTTAATTCGCTTTAGAGTCGCAAAAAATTCCTACGACCTAACAGTTTTATTATGGAGACGTACAACTTTTCAAATTATTTGTTCATTTTTAGCTGCTCAGTAAAAAACAAACCCCATTTTTTTTAACCCATTTTTTCGTGTGGGTTTTATCAGCCTGAAGTTATGCAACAGCTTGTGTTAATCACTGCTGCCCAAAGCGCTTAATGAGCCCAAAGAACCTGCCAAACTGCAAAAATAACAGAACAATTATAAATATTGAGTGTGCCTAACTACGCGATACTCTGTATGTAGTTTTAGGGTACATTCAAGCAATGACAATATATATTCAAATTTTGATTAACAAATCTACTATCACTACGTTTATATACATACCCTGTATATCCTACATATCAATTTACTTGTATAAATAACTTGTATAAATTATTTTAAGTTCACTTCAATATACCCCTTTTAATAATTTGCTACAGGATATCAGGAAAAAAGAGCTACAAGTTCCTTACATTATCATTAAAAAAATCAATTTGTAATTAAGGGCCGACAAAAAATGCGTGTGTGCTTTAAAAGGAAAAACGGAAAATACGTTAGCGAAATATGTGAAAAACGCGTACTCATATTAATTTTCCAGCATAAGTGAAAAATGTGTTAAGTGCATTAAAATTAAATTTCATTTTCGCAGACGCCGTGTGAACATATGCCGGGATGTACACATATATTTATATATGTATATATATATATATGTATATATATATTTATATATGTTAATATGTATATGTGTGTTTGTGTGTGTGCTCGCAGGCATATTGCACTTTTTCAAGCAACAGCAAAGATAACAACACAAATTGCCGTTAAGACTGGCGGATTAATGCGACGGGCTTTACATGCGAAATCGGCGAGTGACAGGCGAACACCCCGATAGGCGTTCGAGGGGGCGTGGCAGACGCATTGGAACATAAACACGGCCAACTCGGCTTACACATATCTCGCCACTCAACGTTTCCTCGACTTCTTATCAGCAATTGGAGCTTAGTCATGGATATATGGCGAGATTGTCAGTGGAGCTTATGATACATATGTCCTGGATTTCTGTGAACACAGTCCAGTAAGTCTAACCCCAATTTTCGAAGCTACTCATCTACATATAATATTTATTTATCGCATCTTCCTTTTTGAATTCTATCTTGGCCTCGCTTTGACTAATCGATTAAATTTAAAACCGCAAGGTGGAAAATCAAAGTAGGAGAAAAATATAAAAGAAGTTAATACTCTCTTAATATGAATTAATTATCAATTGCTTTGGGAGATTAAAAAAGACAACAAAGAGAATACAGAAAATCTTAAATGGCAACCAAGTTAATGAAATCTGCGGTTTTATACTATATTAAATCAAAAGTGAGCCAATTAGGGATTAAGATAATTTAGAGCCGGTTTTGCAGAGGGTATTATAAATGTAAAAAGTATGTAACATATTAACAAGGATAATTACAATTTCCAAACCTCTACTTTGTTGTTGCAGGCAGTAAATATAAGCAAAAATAATATTCATTTAAAAATGTAGTTTTTGTATGAATACTTTATTTGTTTTCTTTTTACTTCAATTTAAATTAAAGTTTGCCAAGCAAAAAAATAATTACATATTTATATTTGCATAGAGCAACTATAAGAAATAGTTAGGAGTATTCAATTAGTAATGAAAATAAAATAAAGTTATGAAACCATGAAAATCAGCTTAGAATGCACTAGCCTAAAAACACACAAGCGCACGCCTTAACATGGTTACATATATATATATATATATATATATATATATATTTTTTTTTTTTTTTTGGGGAAAAATATATATCGATTTTTTAAAATGTTCAGCAAGTAGGGGCAATATGAAAATCCGATTTGTAAATAAAGTATACGCAATGCACGTACATAAATACAAATACAAATGTAATTACAGCTTCGTGTTCTCGTGTTGTCTCTGTTTCTGTCCGCCTCTCACTCACCACTCCCTTTCATTCCCATTCGCTCTGTTGACTGTGAGCATTTTTTTGGGGTTTTTGTATTGCCTACTTTCGGGCTGGCGACTTAATTATAAACATTTTCCACTTAATTTTTTTCTGCTGCTCTCACTTTGCAATTCCCTGTACACATTAAATAAATGTACACAACAAGGTATATTACAGTTGTGGGCGTGCATTTATCATTTATCTCAAAGCTCTCGGCTGTCGTTTAAAAGGTATATATATTTTCCTCCAGCAACCTGAGTTGTATTTTTATTTGAGTTTTGAACATTTTTTGCTGTTTTCCCCAAAGCCGATACATATCGATTTTAAGTCCCGATTTTTAAATTATTTCGGATTTTATAGGAGAGAAATATCAAATTTGGTATGCAAGCTTTAAATAAAAGTACTCGTGAACCATACACAGATACGGTTTATTTTTGTTAAATAATCGATAGCTTCTTCTGATCACTATCGATTATTTTCTGAGTGAATTTCAGTAAGTTTGTTTTTTTTTTGTTTTGACAGTAGTTTCTTATGTAGCATAATTTTAATTTTTCAATTTTCGATAAATATCGATTTTAACCATTTGTAGATAATATCGCAAATAGTCGGAAATAAAATAAAATACATAAAACCTGGTACAGGGTATTCTGACTAAAGCACTGTTAATTGTTGTTGTTGTTACGGGCAGCACGTGCGTAAATATCGCGCGAATCGTTGTTGTTTTTGCCTTTGTCGCTGTTGTTGTTGTTGTTGCTCACTTTATAATTATAGACGTCAGTCAGGCATTTAACTCGTTTGTTGTTTTTGTTGTTGTTGTCGCCTCGCTGGGTTTCAATTTGTGTGGATCGCACGTAGAAACGTCCCAGCACCAGTTGTTGCCATTTGTCCGAGTGTGTGTGTATGTGTGTGTGTGTTGTTGTTGTTGCTTTCGCCTGTGTTGATTTTGTTGCTGGACATGCGAAATAATTGCTTCATACATAATTATCGCGAGAGGCGCGACGGTCGCGTTGCTCATTACAAATGTTTGTTGTTGTTTGTATTGTTTATTGTTGTTGATGGCCAGCCTTGTGGTGTGTGTGTGTGTGTGTGTGCGGCCCAGCATTTAAAACAAAACCCCAAAGTGCAGGATTATGTGCATAGGTATATCGTAATCGAGCTTGTTTTATCTGTTCTTTTTTATACTCGTTCAAGAACTGAGAGAGTATATTGGCTTTGCTGTTCGTCCGTCTGTCTGTCTGTTGATATATATGTATATGTATATACATATATCCACTCATCAGCTAAAGTATTAAGATTTTTTCGATTTATTTTATATATCTTACTCAGTTTTAAAGCCAAATACAGAAATAATTATTAGACAGATTTATAATAAGCCCCTCTAAAGATGACACACAATTTGTTTTGGATCGCCCACTGGGGGCATGGCAAATTGATCAAATCTATATATCATGTGCATTAAATATGCCACAATTTAAGAGCTAGGCTAACAAATTTGGTAGTCAGTTTTTGGATGATTTTTCTAAACATCGAAATTTTTAAGCCATTATTTAATCTATATTCTAGTTCGTTTTAGATTTGATAACTTATCTATTGCTAACTGTTTAATTAAGAAATCAATGCAAATTTCCCCCCAGCCACACTTAAAGCACGCAGCTTCTTCTTCTTCTACCACTCTAAGTACAATGTAGAATTTAAAATACATTTACGAGCATTTGCCGCTACCAGATGTTCATTTCATGCCAATAACTGGGATACGTTTTATTTTCATCTTCATTCTTGTTTTTTTTGCGCTCAATGCCAGACAAACGCCTCTGCAGAGAATGGGGTGGAGGGGGGGGGGGGGGGGGGGG
>SCDS01000911.1:27612-68194 GCA_004149465.1 Drosophila nigromelanica
GACAAAACGGCCCCGTTGGCTTATGCACAGTTCCCTTTTCAGCCCCCTCACCTGCCCCCTCACCTGCCTCTGCCCCTTCGCAAACCAACCCCGCCGGCATCCTGTAAGTGATCAATGTTTGTCTATGCTCTGCGGTGCTCCAAAGCACCAGCCGTCCAAAAGTATGCAACGCGCCTGGCCATTGGTCATTTGTACAGCTCCCTCCCCCGGCTAACCCCCCCCCCTCTCCCCATCTGTCGTTTTCTGCTATAAGCGGCCCAACTCCTGAAATGTCCATTGTAAACATGCATAAATTGTTGCATACTTTTGGCCTCATTGCAAGTTGCAGTTGCAGTTACAGTTGCTGCTGCTGTTGCTGTTGCAGTTGCTGTTGAAGCTGGGCTCACCCATTGCTTAGCTCCTGATTATGTTTGCTGAGCCCAGTTGGCTTCGCACCGACGCGTCTGCGACTGCAGCTCGTTAAGTGGCAGTGACTTATTTGTGCCACTGTCACGTGTGTGTTGCGTATGCCAAACTCGACTGCAGCTTGGCTTCCCAATTCCACTTTAAACGATTTGCCAAAAACAATGAAAATTGCATTTATTACACACAATCATTTTCTCTCTATTTAAGTTTTCCAATCTTTTTAATATATCGCTCTGTATCTTCTTCTCTTTCGCTCTCTCTCTGGCTTTATCTGTCTCACAGTCATCTTTTTTCTCACTGTCTCCTTCTCTCTCCGTTTTTCTAGCCCTGTTTCGCTTCCTCTTTCTGTCTCTACCTCTTTCGCGCTATTTTACTATTTCTCTCTCTCTCTCTCTCTCTCAGTGTCTCTCTTCCTTTTACTTATAAAGACAGAGAGAGCGAGCGAAATAGAGTCTCGCTTTTTCTCTCCCACTCTGTCGTTTTTTCTCTTTATCGCTTTCTCACTATTTATCTCTCACTCACACACACCCTCTCTCTCTCTCTCTCTCTCTCAATAATTTAATTATTATAATTTAATTATTATAATTCTTTCTCACTCCTTTTACGTACCTCTTTCTCAAACTTTGTCTCTCACTTTCTCGCTATATCTCTCCCACTCCTTCTCCAGGTTCTTCACATTTCCCACGTCTAACTGTATATCGCAAATCCCTTTCCTTTTAAGAGCTCGCATTATGTTTAGTTTCGTTTTTCTGTTTGCTCTTTAATTTTCCTGTGGTTTTTCCACAGCTACCTTTTCCCAGCAGGTTGTCGTTATAATTTTCTTACACCTGCTCCTTTCATCGCATTCTCTCGTTTACTTTTCCTATAATATTTCCTTTACTCACTTCCGCCAGCTACTTTTATCATTAAAGTTTCCCTTGGCGCATTGCCTCAGGCTCCATTCCCTTTCCTATCCGTTTCCCTTCCCTCCCCTCTCAAACAGCAGCAGTCGTAAGATGCTGCTCTTATTTTTTTTTTTTTTTTTTTGAGAATTCGCCACCTTTTGTGGGCGTGGCAGTACGTGTTATACAAATGCACACGCTTTACGCTTAATTTCTCAATAATGCCGGCAACACAAGTCGAGAAATTTGCCTGATAAGCGCTTTTCATTGACTTCTCCTCCTCCCCCAACGAGCCAATAAAAGCGACCCAAAGTCGGCCAGACCAGACAGCCCAGACATTTTATTGGCCTGGCCAAGAACCAGGCGGTGCGGCGGTGCGGTGTGCTGAGGTTACGGCCGCATGCTATGCAATGAAAATAATAATACCACACCTCCCAGCCGCCGTCTGTATTTGAAGTTTAAGTGTTGAGCAATTAAAGAAACCCAAACCCAAACCGAAAAATCGAAAAAATAATAGAGAAAAGTTACATAAAAGAAAAAAGGGAAATCTTTCAACTGCATTTTAAAGGCCATTGTGGTGCCCATTGAAATTGAACTCAACCCAACTCAACTCAACTCGACTCCACTCAACTCAAATGAATTCCAATTCTCGAAAGTTGTTCGCGCCCGATTTCTCCCTATATATAATAATTGCATACTTGGCGGGGCGCAAGGATTGCAAAACTAAGATTCAATTGAGTTGTTGCGAAAGGACCAAGCGGGGGGTGATGTTTTGTACACCCACAAATAGCAGCTAATGTTTACACTGAAAGTTTGCGTGTGAAGTGGATAAATTAATTGCATGGAATTGTTTCATTGAGGCTTAAGATTTTTGCCAGGGCTGCAGGACTGACAGGAATCACTCAAATCAATTGAATTTTAAGACTTTAAATTAGTTTAAAATAAATAATTGAATAATTTAAAATATATATAAACATAAAAAATATTTCAATAATTTTTTTATGGATATAATAAAAGCTTATATTGAAACAGCTAATATTCACAAATAATATTTTAATATTTTAACAATAACATA
This sequence comes from Drosophila nigromelanica, assembly GCA_004149465.1. Taxonomy (NCBI): domain Eukaryota; kingdom Metazoa; phylum Arthropoda; class Insecta; order Diptera; family Drosophilidae; genus Drosophila; species Drosophila nigromelanica. The sequence goes on from SCDS01000911.1 coordinate 29,974, forward strand.
ATTAATCCTTACAACTGTAAAATGAATTTTAAGAATAGTTTTCAGCTAATATTTACATTTACGTCTGGTATTCTATTTTGTTTCATTTTAGCCATATCTTCAAATGCACAGTTTTTGGCTAGCCATTTAATTAATTTGTTTATTAACATTTTGAATTGCTTTGTAAAATGCACGCATCAAATGCATGCCATAAATGCATTTGTTTAAACAAATTGGGCGACGTATTAAATCGAATTTAGGTTTTCTGCTGCAAATATCATATTGTACATACGCCACGTATGCCCCGAAAAATAATTAAATTTTTCGCTACAATTTGCATTGCACAAAGTGTACAAACATTTTCCATAATTAGATTTCTGGTTCGGCTCTCATCATTTTATTTATTTTTATTTTTGGCTCTATTTAAAATGCATGGAAATCAGTAATGGAAAATTATAAATATATAGATGCTAATTTTCGTTGTTTGGCATAGATAAAGGAAGCAGCCGACTGAAACCAACAACAACAACAAAAGTGAAAGTTATAAAAACAAAAATCTTTTTACAGCTGCATTGCCGACGGCTCTCAACGCGACATACGTAACGGTAAATGGATTATCGAGGGTTAAGTGGGAGCTACGGAACAGGAGTTACTATGTGAGATAGCTAGATAACACGGCTGTAACAGTTACTGACAGCTGCATTAACCTGAGCTGTCAGCCAGCTAGCCAGAATCTGGTTAATTAGACTGCGGTTTTATTGTAATTTTTTTTCGCTGATTTTTTTTTTGTCAGTTTGTCGTTGCAACCAACAAATATTCTTTACATAACAGTTGTCTGAAGCAAGAAAAATATAATTTGCAATTATTAATTTGCATTTTGTAACAAATATTTTGTACTAATAAATTGAATTTGCAACCAGAAAAAATAATTTGTAAATTAAATAATTTCTCATCTACTTTACAACCACAAAAGAAACGGATTTATTAAATACAATTTCAACAATGGCTTCAAGCCAAAAGTTTAAAACTATAAAAAAATATTAATTAAGCCCCGTTTGGCGCAGTGATAAATAAGTTACGGCCAAAAATCGCGATGCCCCACAAATGTTTGTTGGCTGCTGCAAAATGTTATTATACGCTTATAGAAGGGCTGGGTGTTGTGTTTTTATATGCGAAATGGTTCGGAAGTAATTTTGTTTACCTTTTATTTTGCGGTAATTGTTTGCATATGCAGCTGGCAAAATTGTCCCTCCAATGAATAACAAATATCTGCATACATGTGTATAGAATAAAATAAAGTCCCCCCATTGCCCCAGCAGGCCATCTTTTCTGTACTGCTAGCAGCTAACCAAACAGCCTCAAGCTGTCAATGTGTGTAAGGGCCAGGGGGGGGAGGGGGGCGTGTGGCAGCATGGGCGGGATACAAAGACAACAAGAAGCGGAAGTGCGTGCGCGTGCGAGTTGAAAACCTTTTTAACTCCTACGCAAAGTGCAACGACAGTTAGTTAGGGGATGGGGTGGCGTGTGGTGTGGTAGGGGATGGCTAAAAAACACAAATGCACTCAGAGAAAAAGGAGTGATTTTAATGCTAATATATATGGGTTTTGTTTTTGAAATTTTAGTTTTTAAATTTTAAATTAAAATAAAATTAAAAAATATATAATAAAATTAGGCTAAAAATAAATGTGCAAACGTTAAAATAAAATTATGCAATGTTATAAATTAATTTGTTTATTATTATTATTATTTTTAAGTGAAGAACCTGTACAATCCTAATTTAGTACCTATAAATAAAGTAAAATAATAATATACAGTACTTGCAATAATGTTACAAAACTTTAGTCTGAACTGAACTAATGACAACATTTATTGAAAGGATATTTGGACAACGTTTAAACTAGATTTAAGTACAAAATAGTGTGTTTTATTTCGCTGACTGTGTTAAGTCAAAATGGCGACGACGACCGCAGTTTTTTTTCTTGTTTTTTGTTTTTTTTTGTTTTTAACGTTCGCCGGCGCTTTGATAAAGTGCAGCCACGCAGCATAAACAAAGTGGATACTCGTATGTGCAGGGCCTGATCCAGAGCCAGAGCCAGAGCCATAGCCAGACGCAGTGGCCAAAAACCAGAGCTGAAGCCGCAGCATGGCCAGCCACCTATCGTTCAGGTGCGCCTCCGGTTCCTCCTCCCCCTGCTGGCGCTACTCTTTCACCTGGCGCCTGGCAATGTGGTGGGCGTGGCCGGTGGTTGTACGAGCGGTGCGTGTTTTTGCGCTTGAAGTGCTTTCTGTAGCCGTTAATTGAAATGCATGTGGTGCCGCAGCCGACACAGCCGCTACCTGCGGACCGACGTCGACGTTGGAGTCGCAACAGGAGCCGCTGTTGCCTCCCGCTGCTGTGGCAAACGCCGCCGTTAGCTTCTCTGTTGCCAAACAAACTAAAGGTGTTTGGCTAGTTTTTGCTTTAGCATGCGCCACATTTCGAGCCAACACATATTTGAGATGAGCTACGTAATCTTAGCAGTAATGAGAATTTCCCTGCTGAGCGTAAATAATAGAAATCAAATGTAGAACGACTAAAACTTACCTTCTAGTCGGTTAAGAAATATATGAATAATAAAAATATGAATGTTTTATGGATATAATTAACGAGCAAATAGTTTTCTCATGTCACAATATCTATAAGTATATTTTCTATCTTTTTACGTGATAACATTTACACAATTATTCGGCTCAAATCTAAATGAATATTTGATACCTTCCTCCAATACTTCGACCAAAAATTAAAATAAAGCCAAGTCTTGACTTTTATAACATAAAAAAATGGTTATAAATTTAATAATTGATCGATTATGATTTTTAATAAAATTATTGTGCTTATTAAGAATTATTCAATGTTTGTGGATTTCCAAAATGTATCTTCTAATCCACTATTATTAGTTTTTGTTTAAGAACTAGAGTATTCTATTCTATTTTGTTTTTATCACAACTCCATGTTATATTTCTTGGTTACAGGGTATAAACACTTTTACCTGTTATCGTCATTGTTAGAGAAGGGTAATTCAAATTGGGTGTTAAATATACTTTATTTTCTTTTGTGTGTGTGTATTTTTTTGTATCGCTTTTGGCTATTGCTATTTCGACGACTTTTGCTTGGTTTGTTTCCCATTCTAATTTCCTTCTTTACTCTTGACACGCACATTTTGCCTTGGGCGCTGTTTGCGTACGTGTGTGTGTGTGTGTGTGTGTGTGTGTGTGTGTATGCACCTGAGTAACTAACAAGTATCTGTGTGCATGCTCGAAGTTATAGCACGCACATTTCAAGATGTTTCTAATTTGTGTTGCCAGCGGCTGTAGCAAATTCTAATTTATTCGCAAAACTATGTAAAGAAGGAGTTCATTCCTGCTGCGAGCATGCGAGTGTGTGTGTGTGTGTGTGCGTTGATTAAAACTGCGCCAAAAAGAAATGTTTTATGCATAAATAAAACTGAATTGTTAGCGCTTGAGGTCATGGTAGATATAAATCCACTAAAGTTGCTGAACTAATAAAATTAAAATAATATAATTAATAATACTAAAAATATTGCAATGTAATTTTACTAGTACTTCCTTTTGGAATTTCACATTCCACCATTTTTTATTAAATATTAATTTATGATTTTATTGATCGCTATTTGAACACCAAAATAAATATAACAATCACCTACTAGCCTGATATTTAAACCAGGAATTTCGTTGCCTAAACACTTACACAATTTATCTGCCGAAAACCGCAATTTAGTTTTAAAAATAAAAGCATTTAAAATGCTTTCAACTTTAGAAATTGCTAATCGAAACTTTAGCTGGAAGCAAAAACAAAAAAAAACAGCAATAACTATTACTACAGTAGACGTCAAAACCGATCCCAATTTCAATTTTTGTTAGTTGCACTCTGAGGAAATCTGCAATAAGCCACTTCAAAATGCACTTTGCAAAATGGAAAATCAGAAGCACATTGTCAGGTTAAGAAACGAACATTGTCGATGAAAGCATATCCTATGACTTGATAATGCTCACTGGTACTTAATGCCTCGGCTTACAATGGCAAAAATGCCTATCCGGCCAAGCATTCAGTCAACATCATGCGGCTTACGGCGTCAGCAGCCCACACACACACCCACACACACACACCCACACACGCAGAGAGAAGAGAGAAGGAAAAACATTTTGCAAAGACTTAAAAACTTTTGTGTACTAAAAGGCAAAAGGCAACGATGCTCGGTCAATGCAATCAATGGCTTAAACTATGAGCCACAGCGAGTGGGTGGTGCGAGTGGGTGGTGCGGGATCGTAGGTTTTGTTAGGCAAAAAAGTCAAATGTCTAACAACTTGTCATACAAGGGGCACACACACACACACGCAGGCCCAGAAATTCATAACAATTTTTGCTGTTGCTGCAACTTGACAGCGAATTGAGGTGGTTTGGGCGGTTGCGTCGGCAAAGTAAACAGCATAAAGCCTAACTGCATGCAAAAATGCGTCAGAGAGTTGGGCGATGGCGTTGATATATTTTCTGTGTGTGTGTGTGTTTCAATTTGTTGCTAACAAATTGATAAAAATTCAATAAAAATAAAATTTCTAACAGAAGCAAGTTGTGAACACCCCTATCCTGTTGCCATGGGTCGCGTGTGCAAACACCAGGTGGCGCTGTTGTCAGCGAATGAAGCCCGAAAGAATAGCTAACCGAAAATTGATGTAACCGAAGCACAAATATGCTTGTTTAAAACGGCCATTCTTTTAAAATTCTCCAAAATATGTATACATTATTATTTGAAGAATATGAGCTCCATTAATCCATTCAGATATGTAAGAATTATAACAAAACCAATTCTTTTTGTTTCGACTATCCTTTAATTATGCATGCATAAGTTTTTTAATATTGAGATATTGAAATTCATAATTGTAATAAAAATTGTAAATTCTAAATTCAACATATCTCCTCACAAAATCATATGACCCTTATTCTTAAGGTATTCAAATATTAAACAGGATATGCGTTCTGGACTCGTCTGCCTTTTAAGTAATATGGAAAAGCTGCAATGCATTTTTCATGGGCTAGAAAACTCAATTGCAACACTTGCACACACACACACACACACACATATATATACATATATTTATATATAAATATATACATATGTGTTTGCGTACTATGTGTATATGAAAAACACTTGCGCCTACAAGTAGGCAACAGATTTACGAGTAGAACCAACTGCGTGTTTGTGCACATGTTGATTTTCACTCAATGCGTTAACGTTGGTTGCCTTTTCAATCTTCTCTGCATATTCTCATAATTTTAAATACTCTATGATAGAGCATTACAAACATCGAAACATAGTTGGAAATTTACATGGCAATAAAAGAGCAATTGTATTTGATTATCAATTTTATTCAATATTATTGTTTATAGTATTTTAATAAGACCTCGACTGGAGTGAAATACTGCATTTAGTTAAAATATATAAAGCAGATATTTGTTACATTATAAATTATGTTATTTGTTTTGCAAGATACCTTTATTTTAAAATTAAAAAAGCGTTTTCTTAGAGTCTTAAAAATATATTCTCGCTTTTTATGATTGTGTTACAAATAATTGAACAATTTCGAATGATAATTGAGTATTAAAAATGGAAAATACTTTATACAGAGAGAGTCTATAGAATTCGTGGCACTATCGTTTGCTTATCTGTTCTGTTTTCGATATGAAAACATGTCCTCAGGTTGTGTGTGTACCACATTGCGTATGAGTGCTGCCCCATGTTTGTGTGTGTAAATGTGCATATGAAGTAAAGTAAACATTGTTCACGATGGCGTCGTCGATGAATGGCAGGAGTAAGGGACAGGGGGCCAGCTAGTTGGTTGAGTACAGCAGCTCAGCTGGCAGGAACTGTGACAGCAAAAAGCTTGAAGCTGCGTAGCATCATAATGCTAATGATATTTACTTTAAAGAATGACAACGGGGAGTGGAACAGCAACAGCTGTTGTACATTTACATGATGGAAAACTCTTTAGAAATACATTAGCCAACAAACGCGACTTGTCGGTCACTCAAGAACGCTTCCCATTTCAAAGACAGTCAACTAAATTAAAAAGAAAAATAATAAGCTAAAAAATAAAAAAACATAATTTTCAAAGATCAACAGTCATGTTTTATCGCTTGTTAAAAATTCACACATTTTGTGTAAAGTAATTAAATTACGTTGAAATGTTACATTTATAATGTTTAATTTAAATATACTTTCATGAAAAACATCTAGTGCAGTGAAACAAGATTAAAGTATCTAACAAATTAAATTTCCCATTATTCGATGAGCTTTGATTTTTGTAATTTGTAAATTAATAATAAAAAAAATAAATGAAATAAATAAATTGTGCTTCAATTTAATGCTGTTTGAATGAGTGCTCGTAAATCTATGCAATTCATATTGCAAATTAAACAGGCAAGCCAAAAATTGGTCATAGTTAAATACCATATTAAAATTAAATAAACCAGCAGCAGTAACAAAGCACAACAACAGCAACGCCACTCAAACTAGCAGCAAAACAAATAACTATAATTGACAGCTCATTTGATTTTAATCATTTGAAAATAGTGTTAAAAATGCATTCATGCAACACGCACATTCAACTGTGAGGCAGACAGCCGTAAAATATGCAACGTATTTGTGAAATAAACATTTTGTGTCATAAAATACATCACATATGCATTGCATGGTTATCATAAGCCAAAAATTAAATATACTTATAAACAATAATCGGATTACCAGATAAATCATAATAAGTGCAAAAGCAATTGACTATAAAATACTCCTTTTGTAAAAATTAAAACAAATATCTTAAAACTAATAAAAAAAATTAATTGTATAATTTTACTAAATTCTGAGTAGATTTTAATCCACTTGACTGATAATTAAAATTTTATAGAGCATGATTTAAAGCTCTCTGTCTTTTTTACACCTTTTTTAAGCCCTGTTAAACCAATTTTAATGGTAGTTTTTTTTATAAAAATGTAATGCAAAACTGGCAATTTTTAGTTATTACACTGAATTCCAGACACGAAAATGATTGGTTGTGATTACAGTGCCACTTGACAAGCAATCGACGCTTGTAATTAAATCATTATTAAGTTCGAGTGCACCGTTAGACTCATCTACATCTATAAATTTAGCACTCAACTCATTGTTTTGGAGTTGTCAGGGCGTCTCAATGATGATGATGATGATGATGGGGGCGTCACGATTATCAGCACTTGACGATAACATGTCGCCCCACATAAGCCGACCCACTGGGGTGCGATAAAATTTTGTTGCCTAGTGTAATGCCTAACGATTGTGTTCATTGACTGGCTAACGATTTTGTTGAATAGGCTGATGTGCCAGCCTCGCGTCGCCTGAATTGCTGATGGGTTGTGCGTGTGTGTGTGTGTATGTGTGTGGGCTGTGGCACATCATGCTTAGCGAGCAATATTCTTGATATCACACAGCGCACATTGAATCGTCATGAATCAAAAACAAGCCCCTGTGCGTGATTTGATAAACAATTGTTTTACCGCTGATCAACAATTGGCCAAAATGTTTGACCCAACAATTGTGCGCAGTGCCTGATCAGTGCTGTCTAGTAATAGGCGTTTCTATTATGAATATAAATAAGAATACATTAATTGGAAAATTATTTTTGTAATTTTTTTAAATTAAGGAAAAGTATATAAATAGTAGTTCATAGTTTAACTATATCAAATTTAATCAATTTTCGATTTTGATTTTATTGAAGTACGCTATAAAATACGCTGCGTCAGCTAATTATCACCTATTTTGTCGCTCTCAATTTTCCATAAAGTGAACTTCGAGTTATCAGCCGGTTCGGAATTTCCATAAATAACAAAAAATATTGCTATAGTTGACAGTGTCCGACTGGGCGATACTCTGTACTGTGCTGTCCTAACCTAGTTTGCTGATGTTGTTTTTAATTTATCGTCAAGATCATATTGCTATTTAAATAATTTATTTAAATTGCTGGAAAATGTTGATAATTGTAATTTAATTCAATAAAGTCTTTATTCTTGGCCTAATGCTACAAGCAATTGCCAACAACTGTTATACCCGTTTGCTACGCATATTAAAAAGCGTTTGTATTTTTATCAACTCGATGCTCTATATATAAATACGCTACCACCCTCACCCAAAGCCTTAGTAAAACAAAGTAAACAGACTGAGGCGGGGCTCGTGCAATTAAATATATCACTGTACAGAAGAGCAATAAAATTTATTGCGAAGGCCGAAGGAAAGTCATATATCATAAATTACAAGTGAAGTGCAAGAGCAACAGCAAATCTGACATCAAAAACTGAAAAAATCAAAGAAACATGCCAAATGTGGCCGCCTTAAAGCTGGGCACCAGTTTCCCATTTGGAGATGTGTCCCGTGAGGGGTCGCCGAATAAATTTGCTGTGCTGTTGGACCATTTGGCGCTGCAACAACAAATCAATGCAAATTTCATCTTACACGCGATTACCAACTATAAGAAATCACCGTTCGAGCGCCGGACTCTGGACTTTATTGACAAAAAGTGGCTGGAGCTGGTTGGGCTGTGGCGCGAGTTCCGGCTCCGGGACAGGCAAATACGACGTGACTACATGAATGCGGAGCCACAGCACGGATATTTTCAGCAGGAGCTGTACGCGCTCATTCATGAGAAATATATGGCAGCCCGCAGTCGCATGAGCCGCGACAAAAGAAATCTGCTCAAGTGCGAACCTTCCCAGGCGACGTAGCATGTTTATCGAAGCCAAGGAACAGGGAACAGCGAACTGATGCCACAATCGAGAACAAGAAAGGCACAACTCGAAGATATCCTGCTATTTGTTCAGCTGAATCGTCTCGATAATTAAGTTTTAATTACAATTGAAATTACAAAAATTCCTAAATTCAATAATGTGTATACAAATGAACAGACTGATTTGATCAATACAAGTGTTAATGCTGATCAAGAATAAACTTTAGTTACAATTTGAGTTACAATTTCCTGAAATACCTGAATCTTAAAATATATCTTTTGTTTGACTTGAAATTAAAGCAGTTTTAAGCTATATTTTTAAATTATGGTATATGATATATTTTATTTGTATTGAAGAAAATGCAACAAAATTATTGATGAAAACCTTTTTAGTACAACCAAGTATTAAGTATTATTATATATATTCCTTTCAACCGTTTTATGTTTCATTTAAAGCATAATATTAAGTATTATGACTTTTCAATAGTCAATAATAAGTGATAATCAGTAATAATAAATGACAAGATCGTTAATATAAATTATTATATAATATTTCTGTGGCCAACTTTAACTTTACTATAATTATATTTTATATTTCAACATCTTTTTGGTATATTTATGATAGCATATAGTACGACCCTTGTCAATAGGTACTGTGAAGGGTATACGAATTGTGAAAACAGTGTGTGCTTTAAATATTCAAGTATATCTCAGATATGCGATCCAACAGTGTTAAAACATAGCAAAAGCGCAATGGCTAAACAATATATGTATATATATATGTGTGTGAGTGTGTGTGTGTGTGCTGTAACAGCAATTTATATCATGGAATTATCGAATATTTAAGAATTGTTTAATACACTTATCGTAAATCAATCAATCAGACGATTGTGCAATTTGATTGATGGCGCTGTCATTTTCCATTTGTGTTTAAAGTAAAATTGGCTTATCATAATTGTATATTGCCGATTGTATTATATGACGTGCATGTGTGTACTTAAGGACTACTGACTGAATACACACACACACACACACACTCAAAATTCATGACAACTGGCAGAGACCTTGGCCAAAGGTCCCGAGTTGCACTCTAAGTAATGAAATCGCATGAGGGAAATTCTCAATGTCATTTTGGCGTTTGAGGTGAAAGTGGATCAAGTGGGTCATCAGGCGTGGAAAGTGATTGGTATTAAAAATTAATTGTGTTTATTTTCAAATTTAATTTGTATAAATATTATACAAATTAATATTATGTATATATCAGTTAATCAATTAAATATTCGATTTGCTTATTTGTTTTTATTTGTAATGTTCTATATAAGTGGATATATTAGTGGGGAATACCTGAAATCACTTGAGGAATACTAACCACGTACGCGTTGATAAGATATGGCTGGCTATTGGTCTAATCAATCAGCCTGCAGGTAATTTCCAGTCAGCGGTGTCTAGGGAAAAGCCCCTTATCGGATAACGTCTAATCAAAATTGCTTAATTTAAGAAAAAGCCGAAAGCGTTTTTTCGCTTTCACTTTAGCTGTCTATTAAATACGCAATTAGCATTTTATTTTGCTCGTGTTTGTTTTTCGGTCCGCAAAACAATTGTCTTAACCAAAAGAATGTGCTAAATAGCTAATAAAAGTGGCCACAAAACAAACTAATTCGATAATTTGTTTTATATGTGTGCCAAAAGCAATCGCCAAGTTTGTCTTGTTTGTTCAGTTCTTCTGGTTGGGTATTGACCACAGTTTTGTCTGTTCACTGAGCCCCGAACCTGGCTTATGCCACACAACAAAAAAAGGGCCAGCAAATTTGTTCACATGGCCCTAAACTGAATTAGGACCGCAAATTTATGTGGTGGCCGAACGATTTCACCTCGAGTTCGAATGGAACTTTTGGGTTCCTGCGGCTGCTCGTACCAAAAACTTTAAGCTAAAAACAAAAATTTACAAAGATAAATGTCTTTATATATTGTGTGTGAAGAGAGGTTCAAGTAAGCTGCAATTAATAATTTTGTTAAGAGATAAAAAATGTGTGTATGCTCTGTGTTAAAAACTAAGTGAAGAAAGTTATAAACATATTACACTGAAAAATCCAGTTTTTTATCTGATTCTCACTATAAAAATGTATATACTATTTTATTGTTTAATTTTTAGTTTTTTAATTATTTTATACTTTTTCTGTTGCATACTTTTCTGGCAAATGCCATTATAGTTACACATATATTACAACTTTTGTGATTAGTAACAATTAATAAAACTTTACATACTGTATTTTCTATTACAAAGACTATTTTTGTACTTTTGATGTTTTCTATTAGTAATCAGTAAACTGAAGATTATTCCTATCGTACTCATAGTAAACTGAAGATAAGGCCAATTTTTGTGAAGGTGGAAGAATCTTATTTAACCTACTAATTCATAACCTACTTGTTTCATAAATTTAAAATTTTTTGTGCTTCATACTTTTAGGCTTCTTTTTAAATAACCATATATTGTATTATATACGATGAGATAAGATAAGGTAAATCAATATGTATGATAATTCACTTTTATATGTGGAGGTAAAAAAAAGTTTGCTAGACGGGTCGAGTTGAGCAACATAGTCGCATTTTAGGCCCTTCTAAAAAAGGATAAAAAAACAAACAAAATGTAAAGCCGAGTAAAAATAAAATAACATATTTTAGAGTTGCGCGGCGCGTACTTTAATAAGATTTATTAAGTCGCGCCGGCGAAACCTTCGCTGAGGCACAAGCCCAACATTTACTTGGGCTCCTTGGCAGTGTCTTACCAAATGGCAAATAACAGCAGCCTAGCAGCCGAAGCGGGGGAAAGGGGTAAGGTAAGGGTATACTCGTCTGCCGGCTGTAAATATTTGTAACTTAACTCTTGCCGCCTTTGTTTGCGTTTTGTGTTGTTGTCTGTTTATTTTCGTGTTTTCCTCACTTTCTCTATTTGCCTTTCCCTTCCTTTTGGCTGGCTTGTTTTTTGCGTGTTTATTGTGCAGCTAATAAAAAGTTGATGTGCTGCCTGTTTTTTAGCATTCTCTCAATCTCTCTCTCTTTTTCTATCACTCTTTCTGAGCTTAGGCAGGTGCAAAAACTGACAATAAACATTCGCACTATGTCTCGGATTCAAATTCAACTGGCGCATATGCTAAAATATTATTAAATTAGTTTAAGAATAAAATAAAAAACTACGACAAAGTTTACGGTTCGCATTTGTCATAGAAGTGGCATCATCAGATAATTCCTCCTGTTATCCTACTGTTATCCTCCTGTTATTTAGAAAATCTCTTTAAATTAATTATTGTATGCTTATAAATTTATATAATAATATTTTTAATTAGTGGAGAGCTACAAAAAAATTGTAATTATTAATTATTTTGGTTCATATTTTTTAACAAAGAGATACGATCAACAACTCATTATTAAAATCCTTAAAAATGTAATAATAAATGGTTAGTATCATTAATTTGGATAAAATATACTATATATAGTTCCAACAAGTGCAATAACTCTGACCTGCCCTGTACAAATTTCCTTTCCATATGATATATTGACTTTCTAGTTGCCCAGTTGCCAGTTCTTGGCAACTTCTTAAACCAGCCTTGACAGCGTTTAATAAGGACATTCACTGCAAACAATTGCCAACACTTTGCCAACGTTTTGTAGAGCGCTTTGTTTGTGTGTGTAGGTCATAAAAAGCAAATTTAATAAATATTTTTTTGGCTTTCAGCGGTAGCCCCAACCCCCAACCCCCAACAAATGTTGTTGAATCGACCCCAGCGAGCATCATATAAAATTGATGCCCTGTCGTCTACCAAAAACAACCTGGCCTATAGTCCCAGATCGCCTGGCCATAACATGGCGTACGCTATGCACCCCCCTCCCCGCCCCCTTGTCTGGTGGCTGGCAGCTTTCAGCTTCCAGCACTGAACAGTAAATAATGTAATAATCTGCCCGGGTCGTGGTCTCCCGGCGTCCCATAAACCGAAATTTATGCACAAAATTCAATTATGCTTAAAATGTGGTTAATAGGCCGACTGGCTGTGTAGGCAGCGGCTGCCTGGCCAACAATGGCTTACCCCTGGGAAAGGATCTCCTGTTGGAACCTAACCCAGCTTACACACACACATACGCATGAGATTTATAAAATATTATGTAACGCCCACGCGTTTCTCTTTGAAATTAGATATTGTTATGTTGTAATTTAATAACAAATTAATCTGCTGTTGTGACTGTTGTTGTTATTTTTACGGTCATGTTTTTATGTCTTATATGATAACGCCAAAAAAAGGATAACCATAACAAACAAAAACTCCCTTTCAATACATTTTATATATAGCTTAACACTATGTCCACATGATATGATCTCTACATTGTTATTTTTATAAATTATTTATGCACATGAAGTCATTTAGTTTTATGTTTTTAAAAATGATGCAGTTTTTTTTAAAACTCTTTTTTAAAAACTCTTTTTAATGCGGTAGTTTAAAATGAGTGAGTGAGAAAGTTTAAAATGATCATAAAAATACAGAAAGTTACTTAGAAGTTGATGTCTGCAATAAAAACAATTAAATTTCTCTTTTGTTGCTGAATAGTAGCTAGAAAAAAACACATGTATATAATTTCTTTAAATCACTTTAGTTTCTATAAATAAAATGAATCATCCAAATAACGTTTTTCTTGCAATAAAAATTAATCAGTTGGTCTATCGTTGATAAAAAAGAAGTTCAAACACCTGATTTGATAAGAAATCCAAAAATAAGTTGATTCAATTTAATAAGATTATTTGATAAGAAATCTAAAAATAAGTTGATTGAATTAAAAAAGAATTAATTGGTAAATTTATAATGTTATAAAAATATAAATTAAAATTGATGTATTATTTATTTATAAATTAAATAGGTGAGGCTCACATTTATTTGAACTTATTAATTCATTATGGAACAATAAGTAAGCCAACAAAATACAAAAACTTTCTCATGTATTTACAGCTTATCGCTAAATTAATCCCAGATTTTAGCAATGCTTTTGGCCCTGGCTTTTTCCGCTTAACCACTTGACATGGCGCTCCTTGTGTTCAACCTTTGGCGTCACCCACTCCGCACTCCCCGTAAAGGAAAAGCCGTGGCGCATGCCACACAAAACTGATAAGAAAGCGAATCCGCACACATGAGACAGGACACAAAATAAAAACAAATACAAGGAATCCTTGAAAGGGATATATGCACAAAGCCAAAGGCAAAATACAGCTCAAAACATGCAAACTGATTTTAAATGATATGGGAAATGTCAAATGGACTACCAGTCACAACAAAAAAAACCAGCTCAAATAGACTTTAGCTCTGACTTGATCTTGTTAAGATAAAGTCGCCGTTGCAAATATTAACAAGAAGGATATGGCAATAAGGAGCAAATTTGCGCACTGTGAATCTTGTACTCCCTTGAGGTGATATTACCTGGTGAGTTGTATTATATTTTATTTTTATTATTATTTATATGTTTTGCTATTAAATATCTATTATCAACTTATCAATACAAAATCCTATATCACAAAAATAATATGCTTTTAATATTGAGTATTGACTACAAAAACTGTTCAATATATTTTATATATATATGGTATATAATTATTGTACTGAAAGATGCCGTATTTGAAGAGCGTCTGACTTAGTTCAAATTCTTGACTACCCACTATACCTTGGGTAAATAGTAAATAGTTGTTAATGGCAAAGAACAAAATGGCGAGCGTAGACGCAGCGCCCGCAGCTTGTCTAGCCGACACATACAAGCTGGAGTACACATATGTGTGTCTAGCCTTGGCCTGGCCACCTGTCAACCTGCCCCTCCCCCTCCCTGAAGCCCCACCCACGCCCATGGTCGAGGCGACACACACATGTTGTGGCTCTTTTTATTCTAACAACAACGTGCGTCATTTTCTTGCTTTGTGTTGTTGTCTGTTTCTTTTTTTGTGAGCTTTTCTTCTGTTGCTTCTACTTCTGTTCGTTTTTTTTAATCTACTCGGAGATATTCTTCTTCTTGGCATGCTGGCGTCTTGTTGGGCTGTGCTGTGCCCGCTTTTCTATTTGTCACCCAGATAAGTGTTTTGTAGTTTTTCCTTTGATACGCTCAGCCAGCGAACTGGCAAAACCAAATCCAAATCTTAACTGCAATGCGCTACGTGCCACGATGCCCTGCTGCCGCCCTCCCCAGCCCTTGCCACTACCCCCTTTTCTTGAACAGCACGCAAACCAAGCAACTGTCATGTCATGTGTGTGTGTGTGTGTGTGTGTGTGTCCCCTCTGTCCCCCCGTCTGTCAGTTGAAGCTGCTCGCTCAGCTTGAAGTCAGTTCCATTCAACTGGCAACTGTCTTTAAGTCCTTCCCCAGTCCCGACTCTGAAGTCCTGCGAGTTAAGTGAGTTGAGACGCTGGCGAACAACTTCAAATCTGCAGTAATAGATATCAACAACTTTGAGCGCACAAGTACTACACCCCTTCTCCCCCTTCTCCCCCTCCCCCCACTCCTTCCTCACCAACCCCCGCATCCTGCCCAACTGGCAGAAGTACTCGCTCGTCCGTAGAGCTCGTGTGTGCTGCGGGCTTATAGATTGTTCCGTTGTTCCGCTTCTTTTTTTTATACCCTTGCAGCGGGTATTATAATTGTATCAGGAAATGTGAAACGCATTGAGTATAATTCTTAAGAGAGCTTGGTAAAAATATGATTTGAAATATTTGTTGCATTTATTCCACAGAGAAACTTTTTACATGTACAACTTGGGCTTGTTTTCAAGAATATTTCGTTCTTAAATTTGTTTAACTTATTTTATAGTTAAAAGTGGAAAATGTTCTTAATGAAAGATCTATCGAGAGTGTATTTAGTATTCGGCATAAGGCAAATAATAATTTTTGCTTGCTTTTTGCTGCTCTCTGTGCTAAATTAAAAATGAACTTTGGCAGCTCAAATTCATGGTCATGTTCACTTTTTGCCACAATTCTTTACTTGGTCAGCTCAACTGGTCGCCGTTTGTCTTGTCGCCCCCTCCCCTTTCCCCCTTTCGTTCCAACCCTGGAATCATCGCATGTCCCATGTTTTGTGGCAAGTTACTCGCTGGCTTTGTTAGTCAGTTGATAAGATAAAGCTCTCTGTGTTCTGATTGCTGTTGTCCCTCAGAGATTTCATCAGCACCGCGCCCAGATAACAAACATGATATTATATTATATATTATATATATCAGACGCCATATCAGTTCAGTCAATTATGAACTTGTAAAGGTTAAACGTCTTTCGTCATAATTTAAGGGAATTTCGGGGCAAAAAATATAAGGCGTATTCTTATTTGGAGAAGTTTTGTAACAGGCAGAAGTAGATATTTCCAATTTAAAATTGATATATATTCTTGATCAGTACTGTCCATGTATTTTTAACATATTTTTACAGCCAGAATTCTTTTCATTGATTAGTTTTGTTTTTAAAGGGACACCCAAGCTGATTAGATTTAAACCTACCATTTGCAAAATCTGGATTAACTTCGATTAGCCTTCAGTTTCTAGTAGGGTGTTCCCGATTTGGAGATTCTCTAAGCCCAGCTATAGTGGCTGTGGCTATGGAAACTAAATTCTTGGTTAATTTCTAAACTAAGCGTTTGATCATGCTGAGATTTATATTTCTCAAAAGATAGCATTCATATCCATATTTGTATTGGGTTTTTTCATATTTGGGGTTAGTGGGTTAGTCTTAATATCGATATTTATCGATAATAATGAAATGGAGCAAGATAAACAAAGTAGTAAACTCTTTTTGAGTATCGTAGAGAAAAATCTATGGTCGAAAATTTGAGTGAGTTCAAGGTATAAAAAGCGTGTGACCCTGCGATTTAGTTAGTAGATAGTTCCGATACGATACAGACTTAAATACGTAATTTATAGATTTGTTACATAATATTTTAAAAAATACATTTAATCTTTAGAAAACCCCGCATTTGTACTCCTTATTTTTAATTAAGGTTTCTCTTTTTCCGTTTATTAAATGTATTATAAAAAGTTTAGTTAACAAATTTTTTTTGTAATTCATGAGTTAAATATTTTTAAAAACATTTTTTAAGCATTTGATAAAAATTCTTTATTAAAAAATTTTTTTTATCGAATTCTTGTGAGCATTAATATACCCTTAAAAGAGCCAGTTGTTGATCAGTTTAGTGATTGCTAACAATATGAATCGTCTGATTGTGAGTTTTGTGGGGCTGCTGGCCTGCATCGCCGCCAGCCAGGGACTGCCGGAGACGGAGTTTCCGTTCGGTCGCATTGTGAACGGCGTGGCGACCACCATTGAGGCGCATCCCTACCAGGTGTCCATTCAGACCACCAAGGGCTCCCATTTCTGCGGCGGCAGTTTGATCAATGAGGACACCGTTGTCACCGCTGCCCATTGCATGCAGTCCTACAAGGCATCCGAGATGCAGGTGCGTCTGGGCGCCACCGACCGCAGCCAGGGCGGCGAGCTGGTCAGCGTCAAGGACTTCAAGTTCCACGAGGGCTACAACAGCAAACTGATGATCAACGATGTTGCCGTGATCAAGCTAAGCTCCCCGGTGCGCCAGACGGCCTCGCTGCGCCCCATCGCGCTGGCCAAGGAGACTCCTCCCTCCGGCACACCCGCCGTCGTCACCGGCTGGGGCACCACCTGCTTTTTGTGGTGCGCGTCCACCAATATCCTGCAGGAGGTGGAAGTCGGTCTGCTGACCTACAAGGATTGCGGCTCTGATACTTATTCCTACGGCCAGGACCAGATTTTGGAGACCATGGTCTGCGGCTACGCTGATAACAAGGATGCCTGCCAGGGTGACTCCGGCGGTCCTCTGGTCGCCAACGGTGAGCTGGTTGGTATTGTGTCCTGGGGCAACGGCTGTGCCAAGGCCAACTATCCTGGTGTCTATGCCGATGTTGCTTCGGTCAGGACCTGGATTGAGACCGCCGCCAACGCATTGTAAAGCATCTAATTAAACCTATCTGATATATGCATTCTGAGAAATAAATTTGTTTTTCCTTTTTCTTCTTATTTTCGAAAAAAATATGATTTTAAAATGTAGGATTGCGAATTCATAATTTTCATCGATTGTATTTTTCATAATTAGTGTAAACAACAACATTAAATCCGATTCTGGGATGGTCAAATTTTTGGTCAAAAATCATGCCAAAATTGACAAATATTTTGACTTGTAAAGCTCTCAGATCCACAGCTCCCATGTTTTAAACTCCCATAACTCTGCCAAAAATGAACCGATTTTCATTTTTGATGGCATTTTTATCATGATTTGCCCTGTAGATTGATTCTGCATTCAAAATATATGCAGTATGAAAAATAAAATTTTTTTGAAATTTTTGGTCAAAAATTATCTCATAATTAACAAAATATTAATGTAAAGCTCTCGGAGGCATAGCTCCCATATGGGAACGTTGTCACAACTGAACCGATTTCCATGTTCATTGGCAGTTTGATAATGATTTCTCTAATTTATGTTATTTTTGTCATCAGTAAAACGGATTATAAGTTTAAGTGTTAGTTATGCGATACGTTCAGCACTATCGAAATATACTTTTTTATAAAAAAAAAAACCAAAGTTTAAAAACTTTTTGCAAGCTGTTTCAAATTTAAGTTTTTGCTGCAAACCGTTCTTAATTTATGCTCTAGCTTTTTCATTGAATCAGAGCCTGGGCAGAGTTTAGCTGGGTAACACCCAACCGGAATTTTGATTAAAAATGTTTTTAGATAAACGATAACATTTAGTCTCGACTTTGCCAGACACACACGCACGCCTCCAACTCCGGAACGGATACGGATTCGCTTAGCAGTCGCAGCCGGAGTCGAAGTTGGAGTCTTTGTCGCCGCCTCGACTGTTTTATTGCTTGCTAGACGCCGGTTTGTGGGCGTGGCTGTTTGTTGTTTCCTATAAAGCTGTTAAATACTTAAGTGTAATTTATGGCATGCGATATTATTCGGCTGTGTGTTGTTGTCATGTTCGCCAAAAAGTTTTACATATGCCCAAGCCAAGCCGAGTGGCAAAAAACCAGCCAAAAACTTGAACTGAGCTCCGCATATACTTACATATCTCGGCCTGAATACAGTACAGTATTATGGTAAACTCAGTATACAAAATTTCTTATGCCACAAGACACTCTCATTCTCACACATAGAAGAAATTGTTGTAGTGTCTCAGATCCCGACCTCCAAACCCAAACCCAAACCCCACCCAGGCAGTTAGTCAACTTGTCGTCGTCGTCGTCGTCTTGCTCGTCCTCGTCAAAAAGTTCTATACTCACTTCTAATAATTCTTTGCATATTTTCAGCTGGTTTCGAGTGGCTTGTTTTGTGGCTGAACTGTGTGGTAGCACACACACACACACACACGCACACACACACATTTGTGACACAAGTCTATTAGGACTTAATAAATGAGCAAGTTATAGACAAGTTGTGTCATGCCTTGGGTGCTGTCATGCGGCTAACTGATGGCAGGCAAATGTTCACAGATTGACATTAGGCCAAAAGGATTAAAAACCATTACGAGAATCTCAGGTTCCCTATTCCCTTAGCCAATATGAACCACATTGTGGCTACATATGAATAGAGCTTAGAGCGAATTAGCAGCATTTAATGAATATTCATTTAATTTTTGGTTTCTTTAGTGGTTTTGTGTAATGAAACAAATATTAAATATGCTCTCACTATAATTATTATTATTGTGGCAATGTTTATCAACATTCTCAATTATAATAAAATTAATTATAATAATTAAAATTGAATATTATGATTATTATTATTATTATTATTATTATTATTATTATTATTATTATTATTATTATTATTATTTTTAATGTATTGTTAACGTTAACGTGTTTTGAAAAACATTTAAATTGAAAATAATAATTACTTACCACTATTATTATTCTTACTATTAATATAAAATTGATATTTATAGTTACCCATTTATTCACTGAACTTAAATTCATTTATTCCTTCATATTTTAAATGTTGACCAAACCCTTGAAAATTGCTCACCTAAAAATCAATCTACTGTAATGTAAAACAAGATTCATCGACATGAATATTAAATAAAAGTCAATAACTACTATTGTACACAAAATTTTACAAACAGTTATCAATATTCCATTTATGTAGAATAGAACATAGAACTTTAGTTTTGTCAGCATATATATTTTTTTAACTGAAAATTTTCAGTGAATATGCTGCAGACTCAGCTTGTGGCTGCATAGTTTGTGTAGTAATCAACTCCCTGATATGTTTTTTTTTTTGGCACGCACACACAACCGTTTCATCGGCGTGATTTAGTATCATATTTGCCCTAACAACCAACTATGGAACAAAACAAAAAACCAAAATTTCAAAATATCGAATATTTTGGCCCGACTCAAATGGACATCAATTGACCCGGCAACATGGTAACAGCAACTACAACAACAACTTATTGTTGCTGGCCCCATGGCAACGAAAATGATTTCCAATGTTTAAGCAACATGCTCAAAAGCTGCCACAGAGGTCGAAATACGGCAGCAGCAGCTGCAGCAGCTGCAACCGTGGCAGCTTCACCCACCATCCACCATCCCCACCTCCGCCTCCTTCTCCGCTTCCGCTGCGGCATCGTTCAGGCAGGTGTAAAATTATATGCCAGACGCGTGGCATAGCAGAAATAGCTGATGTGCACTCCATGGATATCCGTTACAGTGCGTTGCAGCTTATATGCTGGGGCAATTGCTTTCATTTCGAAAGATAATAATTTTAATTACAACATTTAGCACAATATTTGTTAAAAACTATTCAAATACATTTTCTTAAGTTTAAAAATAAATTTTTCCCAAATGAAAGGAGTCATAAATTAAATGAAAAAAGGGGTAAGAATAAAATAACTATAAAATCAGTTGCATAAAATGTTTATATTTAATAATTTCAAAAACTATAGCAAACCAAATTATAAACATAGTTTCGTAATTCCAGATATTAACTCACATAGAATAGTAAATGAATTTCCTTAAGTAAATTGCAAACAAAATTTTTAAGTGTGTAAAACTCTCAACGGCTTTTCTTGTCCCTTGCCCAACGTCGATACATTTAAATTTAAGCAGGGGCGATGATAATGATATGGGACATGCTGCTGGATTGTTGAAAGAACAACCCCGAACTGGCCTGTTCTGCCTGGAGGAAGGGGATGGGGAAGGGGAAGGGGAAGGGTGGCAACCACTGACAGGCGGCGTTATTATGAGTGCATTTTAAGTATAAACCTCTCTTGCTCTCATATGTTTATGACATAATGACAGCCGAGTTTTCCGCACAGCCCGAGCACATTACACATACGCCATGTTGCCATCAATGGCAGGTGATGGGGCATGTCGGAGCGCCAAGATGATGGGGAAACTGGGAAACCGAGCTGAGGCACTTTCTGACAGTTATGACTGGGATTCAAATGTAATCAACAATTTTTAACTCGCTTTAGCTTTGCCCCAGCTTGAACTTCATATCTGAATAGGTTTATTATCTCAATCTTCTGGCGGCGCTGCAATCAACTGTCAGATTTTGGGTTAGTCGCATAAAAATTCAGTCACTGGCGAAGGATAAAAATCACTTGATGGCAGCCTTTCTCCAAATTTTTTTTTTTTTTTTTTTTTTTTTTTTGCATAATATAATAATAATTTATACCTGTTTGGCTGGCTGGCTGTGGGTTGTTTTAAAAATGAATGTTAAATATAACTTACATGCTAAATCAATAGAAATTATAATATGTATTTTATTAAATGCAAACGTTATTGTATATAAATAAAAACCTAACAGACGGTTTAAAATTCGAAGATCGGTCGTTTGTTTAAAGTCACCTCTACAAAAAGGTTCATTTATATATGCATTTATATGTGTATTTGTGTGAGTTCATCAATCATATTTAAATCAATTAAGTCAAGTTATTTTTAATGTGCTAAAGCCTCGGCTTTTTGTTATTTCGAATTAAGCTGAGAGAATCAACCGACTCAACGCATATTTAATTAATTATTGTCGTGCATTAAAGGCACGCTGAACGCACACTCAAACCATCACAAACACACACACGCACACACACACACACACACATGTGCAGTCATTCATAAGCATTTAAAAGTTGTTCAAGTGCAAGACAAACTTTTTAAGTGCAACAAAAAACTAATTAACAGCAAAAAAAAATATGTTATTATTTTGGTTTTCAATTTTGAGTAAATGTTGAAATTAGAAAGTTCGTAGTAGAATGTTATTTATTTATTTGGTTGTAATCCAAAGTGCTTTAATTATATTAAATTATTATATTATATTTTATTTTATATATCTTGCATATTAAAATATTTTCATATTAAAATAAATTAATATCGAAACATTTTCAGTAAAATAAATAACTATAAAACGAGATGGTCTCGTAATTGGCTTTTTGTGCCATCTTCAGCGCTGATTTTAAACCGATAACGTGTAGCCCAAATGCTATCGATCAATAAAAAGGCTTTATTTTTATTAAATTAAAGTATGGATTATTCCTTCAAGAGCCTAAGTATTTATTGTTGTTTCAGTAACTTATATGGGTCAAACTGGAAGCTTGTTGGCTTTGGCTTTGCCTTGCCAAGGCTCGAACTGAGGCTGGGGCTGGCCGTAATGTCAGCCAGTCAGGCCACTCATTACTCATTTACCATAAACTTTTCTTGACTTTTCATATTTTCTAAAATGCATTACACACACACACACACATACAGGAGAGGGAAAAGTTACATGTACAGAGTGAAGCTCTCATTGTATTGATTTTGCTGAAACCATTAAGAACAAATTGTGGGCTGCCAAATGGGTTAGCTGAGGGCTGGTAAAATGTTAATGGTGGTTGAGGTGGGTTGGGGGTGGAGGGTGGGCAGATGAAAAGCCGGCCAGACAACAAATCGCCAGCTATAAATTTTGCACTTAAAAAGTTTGCACAGTTTGAGCATTTTGTGGTTTGTCGACTTTTTGCACAATAATTTTTGGGGTAGGCTTTTAGGGCGTAATTCCTCCCCTGGCCCCAGCCATGGCTGCCATTTTTTTTTTTTAAATTTGTGTTTTTTTCTTAATTTGTTTGCCTTGGCTTATCTGCTGCTTCTTCGCTTGACTTACATTTACGAACAACAGGCGTCAGTTGGGGGCGTGGCTGCCAACAAGTGGCTGTCGGGGTTTTTTTCGATTGCTTTTGCCACATTCTGTGGCCTAAATCGAAAAATTTAAAGCACAAAGACTTGATTGGGGTTAAGAGTTCAAATTGTTGGGCTCGAAATCTTTTCAATTTGATTTTTAAGATTTACGAGCTTAGAGATTAACAAAACAAATATATATATATTTTTTTTCATATGTTATTCAACTTATTTAATATTATAATCAACAATATATTTCCATTTAAACTTTTTAAATCCTGCTACTTTTAATAAATATATAGTATATAGTTATATATAAAAAGTTGCTACCTTGCTGCCATTTTAAAGGCATAAGTGCCCTCAGAAAAACAAACTTTAAAGCTCTCACTCAGCGACCAACAGCAACAACAATAATTCCAGTCGACAACAAGGCTGACTTAGGGGGAAAAAAGGGTGGGCGGCGAATCGCAACATGCCACAAAAGTTCAACACAAAGCAGCTGCTCTCGGCTGAAAAACACGTTGCGTGAAAAACTATTAACTTGTTGTGCTGGGCATTAGATAATGTTGAGGGTAGAAACGCAACGTGCCTCAAAATAATTGTGTACACAGGCGTTGCAGCTACTTAACAAAAAAATATAGAGAGAGAGAAAACCAATAAGTAGACAACTCTTTATATACTTTATATTTCTTAAATGTACTTTTCAAAATAAAACATAAATTGAAAATATAATTTATGGAAACGGTCAGCATTTAATATATTGATGGATGAGTTGTCTTAATGGTCAAGACAATTAGCCAACCAAACATAAGAGAGATACAAGTTCGATCTACAGTCTAATCGACACAATAATAAAATGATAACCATCTATTATTTGTGAGACTGACAGTTCTAAAAATATATAACTCCAAATTTAAAAAAAAATTAATTTTTCATTTACAAATCTTACAAAAGAAATTGTTAATTCACAAATTTAATTTTTACATTTAAGTGACTAAAGATTTCAAGTTTTGAAAACTCAACTTTCTACATATAAAATATTTATTTCGATTATTCAATGCTTATCAATTAACAACCAACGCTGATAATGCCAGTTTTGTACAGAAATAATGCAATAAAATTAATCGCTTGTTTTACACATATAATTCTTAAATTAAGGAATATACACGAAACTTTAGTGCCAGTTGCTGCAAACTTTGGCCAAGTTTAAATATTGTATGCAAGGTTTTTCTAAGCTGCAAACACGCACAAAGTATGATATATGCATGACATACACATGAGAGGGGGGAGGGGGTGGGATGCAGAAGGGGCTGGGGGAGGAGGAAGGACAGGTTGTGGGTTGGCTGTCATAAGCAAAGTTTTACGAGTCTCGTACATGTGTATATGTTTTTCTTAACTGAAAGTTTTGCCAACATTTTATTGTTGTTGTTGTTGTGTTATTGTTGTTGTTATTGTTGTTGTTGTAGCTGGTGCTGCTTACACCTCATCAGCAGCGCTTTTGCAGCTTTTTGCGATTGTTCAAAATTTGCGCCGCTTAAGTGATTTTTGGTGTAGCATACTTTCGAGCGCCAGCCTGAGCCGCATTTTGAGTGCACGGTCAAAAATTGTGAACCCCGCCCCCCACAACAGCCCCCGCCTCACATTACAGTTATGTCTAAATTTCCACCACCAACCATTGCACAGTTTTTCTCGACTGTTGTCTAGCGCTAAATTGAAGTCGTTTAGCCTGGCAACCAAAGGATGCCTAAATTGTTTTTTGTGTTCTTATTTTTTTTCATTCTGAGTGTTTTCTTTTGTGCAATTTGCTGTTTCGGTTTAATTCATAAAAAATGCATAGGCAGTCATATATTTTGCTTTTCGCTTGTCTATGTTTTAAATATATATATATATATATATATATGTATCTAAGGTTTTCGTTGGAATTTCAAATTTTGGTAATTGTGTTTTTTTTTGTCGTTTTGTTTTGCTTATAAAAAATCTCATATTCAGAATAACAATCTGTTTCCTAAAAAGATGAAAAAATATTACTTTGAATATGTGAAATTAGGTTATTGTAAACAAAATTTGTTGGAAAGTCTAAAAAATTAATAAGATTAATGAGAATAAATATTTTATTTGATGTGCGTATTTACCATTTTTTATATATTTTTTTAAATATTAATATGTCACAGAGTGAATTTCCCTTTTTTGTAAGCTTATTTTCATTATTTACCCCAAATTTCAGACAAATGTAGACTTTTGAAGCCGGCTTTTGTTTTTGCTAGTCGAGCTGCTTCCGCTCGAACTTCCGCTACAAGAGCACCCCTTGCCCAATTCGTCAGACGCCAAAGCAATCCCAGACTCAGTGATAGACCCTGAACCCAGACCCAAATGGTGCTGGTTCTGGTGCTGGTACTGGTTCTGGTTCTGGTTCAAGTCGCCGACTTTCAGGCCAGACGGTGGCGACTCCATCAGCATCAAGCTTTCGCTTTTTCTCTGCTCGTTTTGGCTTATTAAACATTTATTGTGTTTGCTGAGTTTCCGCTACAATTTGTTTTAGGCTTCCTGTTGTATTTTGGGTTTTTTTTACGATGCCGCCCCGCCCGCCCCGTCCCGCCTAGTCATCTCATCCCTCTGCGAGCGTGTCCTGTTCACTGACGCCTACTTATTTTAAATCCGAAACCGTTTACACATCAACAACTTGGCACTCTCTTATCTCAACTGCATTTGATGTGTCCCATGTGTGCGACGTCCCTCCATCATCTCCACTTACACAAAGGCTGAACGAGGCCCGAGGAATGTGTGTGGGGGTGGGAGTGGGGGGGTGTTAGTCATGATTATATATACTGAGCCTCACATTCTGAGTGAGACATTGAATTATCACACGCTTTTCTTCGACTTTACTTTAAGCGGATGAACTAAACGTTACTTACAGCAGAAAAGTTAAAATTTGTATTCTATTTCTTTTCAAAGAATACAAAGGGTGCACAGAAAGAAATAAAAATTAATATTTGTATTGCAACGTTTTTTTTATTATAATTATTATAAATATATTTTTTTTATTATTCAGTTGCTAGTTTCTGTTGTATAAATTATAATAATTTTTGTGTGTTAACAAATCCAGTTATTCATTTTATTTTATTTATTTTACTATACATTTTTTCTCACTTTATCGAGAAAGGGCATTCAATTTGCGGCTCTTGGCAGCTTTTTTGCCTGTTTTTCACGCGCGGCACTTTATAAATTATGATTTGTCAGTTGTGGAGTGTTGCCAACAAGTTGTTGGCCCGTTATTGGTGTTGTTGTTGTTGTTGTTGTGTTAGGCGCCTCATTTGGTTTATAAATGGGTAAAAAAGGCGGCGCCATCGTATCTTGCAAAAATATCAATTACAATTAAATAGATTAAACCTTATCATGCAAGAGCTGTCGCACAAGTGTCCTGACAGTGAAGACAACGTCGAAAGCGGCGCAACAACGAGGCAAACAAACTGCCGCACACATACACAGAGCTACACACACACATACACACACGCACACATAAACGTTTATACAAGGACACCAAGCCTGACGCTCTACAAGATTAATGAACGTACAAAAGTTTAGAGACAATGACGACGACGACGACAACGAAGACAACAACAACGAAGACAACAACATGACAAGCGGCTGCTACTGGCGCAAAATACAGGATGAACAAAAAAAAGGAATAAATAAATAAAAAAAAAACTATAGAATACCGAAGATTGTATACTCTTTCGCATACATGAGCTACAATTTAAAAGAGAAAAACTAATTGCACTTTAAACTTTGTTTCTATATCATGTCGGGCATATAATATAAAATTTTTTTTTGTATTCAAAATTAGATAAAATTTGCTAGAATTATAAATATTCAAATATAAAATGAGAGCACTGATTACCGCTAAGTAAATATATAATAGACGTTAATGTTTTTGAATTTATTAAAAAGATAACAAAGTTTTAATTGTAAATTGCGTATACACTTAAAATTCTCCTATATAAACATATCAGATTGCAAGCAATAGTACATTTAATTTAATGAAATATAGAAAATTCAACTTTTATAACTGATAGTTCCATGAAAAGCTTTTATAATCTGTGCGTCACAAACCACCCACACATTACTGTGATACCCTATGTTAGGGCATTAATATATATGGCATACACTTAGGCGCGCCAAGTCCGTAAGTTGAGCAAATTTATTTTGGCGTAAATTTCATTTCACTAATCGAATCGATTCTTATGCGTTTCATTTGATTTCAGTCCGTCAGACTTTTCGCCTCTCTCGCACTCAAATAATTCGTTTGATTCGTTATTTACTGACCATCATTTGCTCTATCTCTCTCTCTATCTCCCTCTCTCTCTCCCTCTTTCTTTTTTGGAGATATGAAAGTGTTGCATAGGTCAGTTCGCTTGTCGAAAGTGTTTGCATGTCTCTCTTGGTTAGAAGTTGAAAAAGTTTTCTTTCAATTTTGTTTTCACTGACTTAAATCGATTCAATTTTAAAGTTGAAATATTATTTTCCTTATAACGCTTTCTTTTATATCGAGTATGTTAGGTTGTTTTGTATATAGTAATTGTGTGAGTAAGAGTGAAAGTGATTAATGCAAATCAAGCATCACTTTACGTACTTCTTCTAAAATATATCGAATGAAAATTACACGCAAATATAAATTAATCATAATATTTTGAGCTTTACTGTAATTCCATTTGAATTTTGTATAAAAATCCTTAAACTGCGTTCTGGGGTTCGGCTCTAAATTACATTTTCCATCCATGTGTTGTTAAGGTACTAAATTATGATTGTACTTAATAAAATTAAGAAAAACAAAAAAATTTTAATTTTGTATAAATTAAAAATTAATGATACTTATAAAATTTGTAAAAATTAATATATATTTTAGTAGCAAATTTAATATGTCGCAGTGTCTGATAATTTGTGCAGCGTATTTCTTTAAAAGTTTTGCTTGACTTTTGTTTTTGCTAGTCGAGCAGCTTCCGCTCAAACTTCCGCTAGAATTGCATTCAATTACCCAATTCGCCAATCCAAACCCAGACATAGTCGAATACTTAAACTGTATCTCTGTCCAACATCATTAAATATATACATTCAAAGATAGATAGTTTAACATGGGCTGTAAAATTAAACATTAGGTTGAGCTGCGCTTAAAATCTCTCACTAGACATAAATTGTAAATTTACCAAACAAAACTTAAACTGTCTCTCTGTCCAACACCATTCAATACATACATTCAAAGATAGATAGTTTAACATGGGCTGTAAAATTAAACATTAGGTTGAGCTACATAAATTGTAAATTACCCGCCACTTTTTCTTCTTTACTCTATCTACCTTTCTTTCTATCTTTATTTCTGGTGTTAACGACTTTGATTTCTACTCTGTCTTGCTCTTCTTCTTATTCTCTCCTCTTTGTGCCTTTGTTTATATTACTGCATTTTCGATTATCGCACATTGCACTTATCGCTGCCTGCGCCTCCGACGTTGTCAGCGTCTTCGATCTTTTTGGGCAAAGTGGGTGCAGTAATTGTAATTGTAGAACCCGTTAGTAACGGAGCTCAATCACAGTTCTCCCTCTTCTTCTTCCTGTCGTTGTCGTTGTCGTCGTCGTTCGGTAATTGTTGCTTGTTGAATTCAGTTGGCAGCTCTCACAAAGTCCGAGCACTTGTCGAGTTTTGTGCTCGCTTCTTGTTCCTGATTCTGTTGCATTTTCCTTAATATTTTATTTTATTTTTATTTGTATTTTTTTGTATTTTTTTTTGCCAGACATTTATTATGGCGCCACTTTTTATGTAACACCCGAAAGCGCAGCCAAGCGGACTCTTGAGAGAGCTGCCCGTCTAGGCCGAGTTGGCATCCTTCGAGTGGCAGCTGCTCAGTTGACCAGCGTCCAAGGCGAACGGTTGCCCAAAAATGGAAATAAAAGAATGGGCAGTCAGCGACAGTGACAAGTACAGTGAAACTTGCTAAATGAAGTCTTGAGTGCAGTTGTAAAAGTGGACAAAGTGGGACAACATTTACCATAGAAATAGTTAGGAAGTTAGCTAAAGAGAGAGAGAGAGAGAGAGAGAGAGAGAGAGAAGGAGGCGAAAGAGATGAAGAGGGAGATACATTTAATTTGAATTTAGTCAATTATGCAAAGCTTGGCTAATGATATAATTTATAATCAATGCTTATATTTCAACATTCAATCCCCAACTATTTTCTACTTAGTTCATATTATTTATAAATTTAAAAATTATTAATATGAATATTTTTATTAAAATTTTTAAACATTTGGTCATTTCTTTTAGTTCCATTTTATGTTATATATATCAATCGAAATTCTCTCATTTTCATTTAACTAAAAAATTAATAAAAAGTATATTTTTATAAAAATTTTTAAAAATTTGTTTATTTGTTTAAGTTTCATCTTATGTTATATATATCAATCGCAATTCTCTCATTTCCATTTAACTTATTCCTTAACCCCGCTCAGTTCTTAACACCGGCCAACATTATCTGGCCCACAACAAAAAATGTTGGCCAAAGCGCGCTGAAAACTTAACCTAACCCAATGGCAAAAAAAAAATAATATGTTGTTGGTAACAAGCGCTGCAATTGGCGGGTTGGGAGGACGACAAATGGCAGAAGTGCCTGGCTAAAACTGGCCTAAACTGAACTGGTTTCTGTTGCTGCTGCTAGCTCCCCACCCCCCGTCCCCTGAACCTGTCAGCTCTGCCAGCCTGACTGGCCTTTTGTTTTAGCCAGGTCGTGCGCCATTTTCCAGCAATTTTTACTTTTTAATTGACATTTGTTTGTGTTCTGCACTCGCTCTCTATGTGTGTGTGTGTGTGTGTGCGCGCCTGTGTGTGTAAATATTCATGTGTGTATTTCGTTGAGCACTTTACGACCGGCGGCAGACATTTTTGTAATTATAGCACAAAATTGATTTGATTTTTGATTTTAATAGGTATTGACAGTATTTTTAATGAAGCGGGCGGACAGCTTGACTAGCTTGCCACGCCCCCCACACAGCATCGATCCTATATAAATATCTATAGTTGCTCTAGTGTGTTTGTTCACAAAACCAGCCTAAAAAGCTTAAACATTGCAATGAAATTGAATATTTAGTATATCGAGTCACTCGAAAGGTCGTTGTAATACATAAACACAGCTCACACACATACACACATACAATGGCACTTGAATCAAACGCAACTGCACCACAAAATCCAGTAAATCGAAATTTAGTTGGCCACACACATTTTAATAATTTATTAAAATAATATTATGATATATTAAAGTTATGTCAACTTGATATTGTGAATTTATTGTCTTGAAAGAATTTATTCACATTGTCGATAAATTGAAATTATATTATATGGTTGATTATATTAAATTATTTTTGTATTATTATTTTGATTTCAACATCTTTTAAATTTATTATATTCATTTAAATTTTACATGGGTGCTTTAACTTAAAAGAAAATAAATTCCGAGTAATAGTTAAATACTTAATTCAACTGAAGAAGAACTATAAAACATTCAAGAACATATTCTTATTATTATATATATATATCTATATCTTTTTTTGTATTTTTTATCTATATGTGTAACTATATATATTTATATTCATAATTAAAAGCTGTCCTTCAAGAGCTTATTCGATTTTCCAAAAATGTCTTAAATGTTAGCCAAATAGAAATAGGAAGCCACATTCAGTTGAACACTTTCGTTGGCTTGACTTGAATTTATAATTTGTGTTTAATTTGATTTCGAAGATCAATTTGAGCTGGTTGACACGTTGGGATCCAATGGCCCCACCTGGGAACTGAGAACAACTGGCAACTGGCAACTCCAACTGGACAGAATTGGAGGTGGAGTATTCAAAATGGGTTTGGGGGGCTGACATAAATTTGCAAATCGACAAATATGTCATGCTCGATGCAATGAATGCACAAATACATGCAAGTGTGTAATGTGTGTGCGAGTGTGTGTGTGTGCGAGTGTGTGTGTGTGTGTGCGAGTGTTTGCAGTTATGTAGGTGTGTTTTTGATGGACAATGTTTGCTTATCGCTGCACTCTCTCTCTCTCTCTCTCTTTCTCTCTCTCTCCCTCTTTCTCTATCTCTGCACGTGACTGACACATTCCCCAGTACACAGCACCAGCTACAGTTCCATTCCCAGCTCCATTCCCATTCCCATTCTCATTCCCTAGTCCCATTCCCAGTGCTGTTGCTTGTGCGCCTAAATGTATGCAAGATAGCATCTGTTTTCGTCGTGTTACCGACTTACACATGTAAGTCACTCATATTGCCAGGTCCGTCTCTCTGTCTGTCTGTCTGTGTGTTGGTTTCAGTGTGTGTGCCTAAGCGCCTACATTCATTACACATGTATGCGTATTAGGCGCAAATATTGGGGCTTTACTTAAACAGCATTAAGTCGAAATTAACATGTCTGAACAGCAGTGTCATACAGTTTTAAGCCCTCATCTACACTTGGAGAAAACCATCTGATTAAGTTTATATTCACTCATACAATTTAGATATTCATATATAGGAATTTTGAATTTTTTAATATCGATTATTATTATGTATTTTCATTTTAATTAATATTTGCATATTATTTGTATATCTTATACATACATAAATAAATTATTACCGATATATGTATTTTTATATATTTATAAATATATTTAAATTTTTTTAATACGTTGTCAAAAGGAAAACGATCTAAATTTTACTGCACTCATGCCAGCTGCTTAGAATTTCTCCCAGTGTGCAAATATAGTTATAAAGATATAGAAGATATAGAATGTTTAAGATAGTGCCGGCTTATCTTTCAATTTCTGCAAAATTCAATCTATCAAATGCAATTGCAACTGTGTGGCCATAAAAAGTAAAAGGCCAGCCAACAAAAAGTAAACCAAAACTTTACTCCAAAAAAAAAATGAACGAAAAGAATCTGCAAGCTTTGCAACTAGCAACAACAACCAATAAACCAAAAAAACAAAAACACTCGATAAATAAATAAAATTTTACGTGCCACACACACACAGCCACACACACACACATACAGACACACACACTCAACACGTACACACACCTCTGACATGTGCGCTGGCGGTGTACTAAATGTGCCAAAAAATTGCAATTTAAACGAAGCGCATTTCTGTCTGCGATTTACATTCGGCTCTGTTGCGCTGCAGCTTCGGTTCTGTTGTTCTGTTACTTCGGTTGTGCTGTTTTTTTTTCTGTCGGGCGAGTCGTTTCGTATAAAGCTTTTGCTCATTGAGTGAGCTTTGCATGGGTAAAGAGCGTGCAAGGATAATGCTCTTAAGTGGTGAATATAAATTGGAGTGCAACTTACCTTGTGAGAGTGTGAGTGAGTTTTATTCAAGTGTATGAACTTAGACTACTCTTGAGCGCTTACCCGCCAGAGCATCTGAGTTCGTGAGTTTTAGCTGATTGAGTGAAAATGAGCATAGTACTCAAGTAGTCTTTGAGTAGTCTGCACTTAAATACTCTTGAGTTAAAAGTGAATTATAGGAGTTTATTATTTTTTTATTCGTTATTAAACAAATATATGCCTAATATTTTTCTGTGTATTTTACACAGCTAGCTTAGACTTAACTCTAATAAACATCATTACAAATGATTATTTACAACAGCTGCTGAGTGAGTTATTTATAATCAAGTGTTCAGCAAGCGAGCTATTTGTTAGAATCGGAGTGACCATGTTTACACTCAAGCAAGAGCAAACTTCTCAGACTTCTCTTGAGTGAGTTCCATGTTCAAGGTGAGTGTAACTTGGGCTGTCACAATTGAGTGCTGAGCCTTTGCTGCTAAGAGTGCACTGCGAGTGATATCCAACTGGATCGAGTGAATAACCCTTTGAATGAGTTGAGGGTCAAACTAATAAAAAAAAGCCGTAGCTGAAACGACTCTTGATTAGTTTTCAGTCTAAATATCAAAAATAAATATGTCCATTAAACTAAATGTATTTAAAACCTAATTTTCCCATTTAACACTTTAGATTAGCGCACGAAATTGTCAATTTACTGTAATAATTTATTATTATTTTCTTACCTTTGTTATCGGTCAATAATATTAAGTCTTAAAAAAATATACAATATACAAATATACGTATTAATATTATTTTATTTAATATTATATTTTGAAGTTTGCTGATTTCTTCTTTTGTTATTTTCCCCTAAGTAAAATCCATTCGCTTAGCATAATATATAATATACTATTATTATTTTTATTATTATTATTATTATTATTATTATTATTATTATTATTCAATTATTTTGACCGTTTTTTGTCTAATCGACTTATTCCCAAGAACTTGCACTTCAACTTGTGTTTAAATATGGTTTTTATTATTTAAAACTTAAACGACTTAAATAAACTATCTTCCTCTTTGGCATTGAACTCGATTTCGTATTTGTGGAGCAGCCATTTCCACAGGATATGCATCAGTCGAACATCGTCGCAGATGAAGAAGAGCAAAGATCTCAAACAGTCGGCGATGAGCTGATTGGCAGCCGCTGCTTTTGGCAGGCACTGTGACCAGTTTAGGCACTCAACAAGAAACATTATCGCAACTAAATTATATGTATATAATTATATTTATATATATGTATAACAGTCTTTCACACCCCCAACGGGAAGTCGGATATTAAATGAGGCCACGCGCGATAAGATTAGTTGTATTTATAGGGAAAGTGCTGTAATACCCAACAAAAATCAAGTCAATCATTCGACACGAGAACCTCATAAATTTTAACGAGCAGCTGCTGCCTGATTTTTCTTTTTACTTTTTGTCGAAACAAATTATCGACCAGGTTAACGATTTATTAACGTAGTTGCAAGAAGCGAGTGAAGTAGTTTAAGCCGACCGCAAAATCTGAATAATCCAAATGTTATCGATTACTTTCTCCCACACAGTTTTCGCTCTTCTGTTCAGTTCGAATGTCAAATGCTACAAATTCCAAAAAGTTGCTGCGGTTAGAGGTCTTACCTCATAAATTGATACAGATAATATATGTATATACACATATATATATTTTTATATATGTATATATAAATACGTTTATGGATTTGCGGGCTTTGCGGCCGAGCAGTTTACTCCCAGCCAGTCATTAATAATTCATAAAATACAATTTACAATAAAATTCAATTGATTGTGTAAATATTTTCCTTTAAAATAAAGGAAGGAAAAACAAAAGCGAGTTATCAAACGAGCAATGAAAATGAAAATGAAAATGAGAAAGCCAAGCGCTCAAACTCTTGATATCCTGTCGCAACATTGATAAATGTCCTTTTGTGCGCGCGTGTGTGTGTGAGTGTGTGTGTGTGTGTGCTATGCAACAGATTAAAATCAACTGTAGCCGTAGCACATTCGAGGAATTTTAAAAAATATATATAGACTTGCATTCCAAGCCTTGTGAAATTGGTTTTTCCCAATTTTGCCCAGTTTTTTTATGACTTTTTTTTGACATAAATTGAAAACGCAACTGAAATTTGTCAAGAAAAGGAGACTTAAAATTACTTTCATTTTTAGACTCAAAATGCAAAAAATTCAAATATATATGTGTATATATAATTTCTTATCAGACAACAAACTTAGTGTTAAATTTCCCTTGAGAGGAGCCTTTAATGAATTTTAATTTTTATTTTTTATTTATAAAAGATAGCTGTAATTTCTTGCTTTTTGCCTCAACTGAAATTCCTAAAGTTTGAAATATTTATGCGCTGCAAATGAATATTACGTATACGCACCGCTAGCTAAAATAAAAATGCCACTGAACAGTGCAAACCCTGTTGCCGAGTGTTGTTCATTTCAGTTATAAATATCTGGTGTGGTATGTCTTGCGGTAATATATTTTACTCTCCCTCACTTGTCGCTCTCTCTCTTTCTAACTCCAGCTGGGCAGGCATCCACTTGTGCAATTTTAATTAACCACAAAATGTGCAAATATCCAAGAAGAATATAAAGCAGAACAGAAAAAAAGTATATATATATAAGTATATATATGTACTAACTAAATGTACAATGTGCATAAGCGAAACAACTTGTAAAAACAAAGCTGGCAACTGGCAACGAGAAGCAACAACAACAACAACCAATTGTGAGCCTAGCCTCAGGTTAAATGTATGCAAATATAAACAGCGTGTGAATCCTTGAGCCTGCAGCATTGTGTGAGGTGGCTGTGTGAGTTGGAGGAGGATTGGGGATTTTTGGCCCACTTGTAGCCGCCTGCAGCGCTACTTATGCCGATGTTTTTGGGATCTAGTTCACTCTCAAGTGTTTTGGCCCGAAGTGCTCGCACTTCATTGTTACACTTGTTACTTGGCTGCCAGCCCAAGTTGGCCCAAAGTGATTGTGGGTCCAAGCATTTTTG
Source organism: Drosophila nigromelanica (assembly GCA_004149465.1). Classification (NCBI taxonomy): domain Eukaryota; kingdom Metazoa; phylum Arthropoda; class Insecta; order Diptera; family Drosophilidae; genus Drosophila; species Drosophila nigromelanica. The sequence continues at coordinate 65,346 of SCDS01000911.1, forward strand.
ATTGCCTGCCTGTTACCTGAAATATGCCCTTCCCTCTATCCTCCCCCGCCAAGCAATCCTCGAGCTGGCAGCCAATCGAGCGAGTAGCGCAAAAAATTAAAGAAAAACAATGTGAAAATCCACGAATTCGCTTTTCCCAAACCACCCCCCGCAAATAATTCAATTAGTATGCATGACTTATTGCCTTCGATGATTTTTGCGATTTAGCCTTTTGCCAAATTTAATTAGCGTTAAAATACTTTGGCCAAACAGCTCAGACCAGCTGAGACTCAGAGTGGCCCAGACTTGGGCTTATAAATCGAAAACTTTTTCGGGTCACATTATTTTACTTTTGCCAAAGTCAGAAAGTTCCTTTCGACCCGAATTGCAAATTGGCCCATCAAAATGATGACTTTATAAACGTAAATTGTTAAATGGCGGCAAGCAATTTCTGCCACTTGCCAAATACAGAAATCCATTAGGCCGCTATAATGGAAAGGTATGTCAGAGTTTGACAATTTTTTTTATTTTATTATTATTATTATTAATATGGGTTTCATTTTCTCTTTTAACAACTAATTGAAATGCCCAAGTGAAAATTAATTTAGGATATTTTTAAATTATTTAAATGATTGACATTTATGTTGTTTAGAAAATAAAAGGGATGGATTGGCAAATTATATATATTTATTATTATTTTATAATTATATTATTTTGTTTATGCACCATATTTATTAAAATAAAGCTCAAGTTTTGTCAATCATTTAAATATATAGCCAAATATTTAACATTTGAAAACATTTAATCAAAACCTGCATTGATTTAATTGAAATGTTTTTGCGTGAACTGGACACAAAAAACCAAGATAGTTTAAATTAATTTATATGCACACACATTTCAAGCTTCTTGATTTTTTTGTAGTTGTCATTTCTTGATCATTAATCAAGAGATTTTGGAACACCTTTTTGCTATTTAGGCAATCCAATTCACGTGACATTTCTTGGGAACGAGAAAAATATAAAACAATATTAAATCATTTGCATAATTTAACCATAAAACAAAACTAGAAAAAAGCCAATTTGGTATATATAAAAATATAAAAAACAATTCATTTATCAAGGCACAAATGTTGCTTTTGTAGCTGCAGTTGGTAATGATAAATTATCTCGGCTCTGTGGAGGGGCGTGGTCGGTGGTCTGTGTCCAGGCTGGACCACATGTCGTATGATTGACGTGTGCGCTAAATGCCTAAAGTTTGCGCTCGCGCTCAACTATGCTAAATCAGAGCGAACTATTTATAATATTTTGAGAACTCTGTGAAACACCTGCTCCCCGCTGCCCTGCTGCCCCGCTAACCTCTCTGGCATATTAGTTATGCAGGCGGCTGCGTTGATGAGAAAATGCAAATTAGTTGCCAGACAAACGGCGAACTTTGCCACTGCCACGCGCTGAGTAAATAAAAATACAACAAAAAACTACAAAAAAAAGGAAACTAAAATAAAATAATAAGAAAAACTTTATTGCAGTTAGCGACAGAGTGGACATTTTTGGGCGGGGTCTTGAGGTAAACGGAATGTTGCATCACCTGCGCTTCATCAGTGTCAGCCGAAAAGTATGCAAACATTTTTCGCACTTTATAATTAAGCAAGTGGCGCAAAAATGGGCACAAGACAAAGCAGACTTGAGGGCACAAGCCAACTCTATTCCCCCTCTACCCTCTTTGACACCCTCGCAAGGCGACAAGCTAGCAACATTTGCACTGTAATGAACTTTTGCAATAAACTGCGCCGCAATTTTTCGCTGACAAAGTTTTTTGCCCCTTTGCGACCACGCCCAGCACGGTGGCAGCGAAGCTGAAGACGAAGGCCTTGCTTATTTGTTTTGTTGCGTCTCTCATTTCCGGCTAGCTGCGCATTTTTATTGCACTCCAAAAAGTGGATGCAAGTTCAAATGTCAAACTACTTAAAAACTTATTGTTAGCAAAAGTGCGCCAGCAGCAAACAGAAAACGGCAAACAGCCAACAGAAAGCAGCTAGAAAACAGCAACAAAAGACACATTTGAGTCCAGATACAATTCACAGATACAAACGTACTGAAAAATACTCTTTGCATCTTATTGCTGCATGTATTTAAATTACTTTTCATTGTATAAAAAGCAATAATTAATTTAAATAAAAAAGTGTAGAATTGAAACACTTTTATACACTTATATACAATTTTCAGCAGAAGTATTTAATAATTATTTGTTGTACATATTTTGTTCAAACTTTATTTAAAGTTAATAAATTAAGTTAACCCAATTTTTATCTTAACAGTTGAAATGCCATTTTTGTTTGTTATATTTATATTGCTTGTTAATAAAGAAAGAAAAAAATAGAATTTACATACAAAGCTTAAAAATATTACAATTTTAAAAATTATACTACATATTTTTCAATTCTATATTTTTATATCCTTATATTTTTATCCATCTTAATCTGAACTTGATCTAAGTTTTTTTATTATTTACTTACCACAAAATTCTACATATAATTAATAATTAATGTTCGTAAATTTTGAGGTAATCTTAAAGTGTATCCTTCAGCACCTATCCACCCACTTGGCCTTGCAGACTCTACGAAAATATCGTAATACCCTAACCCATTCAAAAACAATTGCGACTACAACAGACTCTCGAATATAGAAGGCAAACGAAGTACGCCAAGTTTTTGGCAACTAAAAGTCAAACATTTTCAATAAAACTGCAAAAATTATTTGTCATTTGCAGTGGTGCCGAACCACCCCGCAAACCCTTGTTCTCTGCTGTACACAATTTTCATGTTTACCAGAACCAGAAAAGTGGGTGGGTGTGGTAAGAAGAAGAAGTAGAAG
>SCDS01000912.1:0-34938 GCA_004149465.1 Drosophila nigromelanica
ATATATATATATATATATATATATATATATATATATATATATATATATATATATATATATATATATATATATATCGATATATATGGATATATATGGTATAAATGAATATACGTACACATATATTTTCCCATTTGCAATAAACATCCCTATATATGTATATCTGACGTTGCTTCTCAGCTGGGTACAGGGTACTTCCTAACCGGACACTACCGACTGGAGCACTTTTGTTATTGTTGGCTCTGCTGCTTATATTGCAACCTTCACCATGGCAACCAGTCGGTCAGTCAGCCGTTGTAAACCTGTTATTTGTTGATGTTGCTGTTGCTGCTGTATGTTGTGATTTGTGTTGTTGCTGTTGCTGTTGTATGCTACACATTTTTATGGTCGTGCAAATTGGCGCGAAAACTTTACCAGCTGCCAAATGTGTGCCAAGCAGCATGTTTATGCGTGCCTAAGTGCAACAGGCGCATGCTGCATGTCACATATACATATGTATGTACATATATACATACACATGCACATCTGTGCGCTCTCCAACTCTCTTTCTGTTCGCCTGACACACTTCCGCACATGGCTTTCATTCATGGACCCTCCCCCTCATTGAACATGTTCCTGTTGTTCTTGTGCCGAACTTTACGACTTCGTGCGTGCGAGTGAGATGCATAGCTTTATTTTACTCATTTGCATATTCTTGATCTTTGCCTTGTGCAGCAGTGAGAGAGTCTTAACGAGCTTTGATTCTCTGAGTAAGGCAGCTGAAAGACGTTAGTTAATTGCTCTGTGTTGCTGTTTTGTTATATCGTAAAAAAAACAGGAAGAGCTGAAATTTTACTCAGGCACTAAGACAGAAGAGCTTAAGTTAGTGATCGAAACAAATAAAAACTAAAACACTTGTTGCTTTTGCTTACATGGAAAATAAGATTGATTTCAACGGAAAGATTCCTTTTTGCAAATATCTCCTTCAGCAAGGTAATACTCTTATTGCCAAAGTCATCATAGATATTCAAAGAAAGTTATCTTTGTTTGGGAGACGCTACTTAAAAGGGGTTGTCTAACTTTGTGCTGCGTCGTAATCGCATAAAAAAAAAATATATATATACATACGTTTACAAGATAATTAAATCTCAGTGTAAATTATCATCTCCAGTTCTTTTTTGCTTCAGTTCCTGTATCCTGGAATGGAGCTTTTAAATTTCCAATGATCGCCATTTTGTAAGCTTCGATCCCCTAAGACGTAAACCAGCAAAAAGCTCGCTGCTTGACAGCAGCCTCCACAACACAGGTCCAAACATCCCCCAGCATAAATGTGAACATTGTGTCTGTCTCTGTGTGTGTGTAATTGTGATTTACTCATTCATGTTCTGCTTGGGTAACTTGTGCGCCCATTACCTCCCCTTCAGACCGAAGCTTAACCTGAACCTCAACCCTTGTCCTTCGGTCCTGAGACTTCAACGTCTCGCCTTTGCCTTGACAATTGGCGTTTTTAGGGTGCTTCCAAGGACCCAGTGACATTGTAATGGCTTAGAAATTTACACGCATCTCACGCTGTGCCGTGTACGTGTGCACCCCCTGACACATGGTTAGAACCCCCTTCCCTCCTGTGCGCACAGACTTGTGGGGGTTGATTTGCTTCGAGTTTCTTTCTTGTTTTTTTCACTTTTCTGTAAAGCGTTTTTTAATTCCTTTACATACCTCGTAGTACGGCGAGTTATTCAAATGCCTTTTGTTCCACATAGTTTTTTGAATGGAATTTTTTCGGCGAAAATCTTCTACCACGTGGTTGGCTTTCAAAGGACTCATGCAAAAGGGATGATTGTACAGGAATTTTAAATTGAAAGTTAAATTACGAGCAAATCTTTCAGTTTTTCCAATCAGTTTTGATTATAGGAAATCAAAAAACAAATTTTTTTTCTGCTTTAATCTCTTATTCATAAAAATCGTAAATCACAACTTAATGCATTGATTATAATTTTCCAACACGGACTTCACACGGCGCTCAAAATCCCCGCCGGGCTTAGCAAATGAAATGAAAACAATAGAATTTTCATAATAAGAACAATGGCAATAGGTAAAAGCGCCCCAGGAGCAAAACTACCTTTATACCAGGCGTCTTTTTCCCTAATTCAAGAAAAACATCAGGCAAAGGACTCTGTAAATTTTAGAACCAGTTCTGCTAATTTGTGCACACGTGCAAAACTCAACGTAACTGGAGGTAGACAATAGACTCCGTGGACAAAAGGATCCAGCTGAAACGGGTTGCCCGACGGGGGGAGTAGGAAGTGTTAGGTTCAAAACGCCGCCAGCCACTGACACTGCAAATTAATGTTAATTTTTGGTAAAAAAAAGTGAATATTTTCAGTTCTTTCTTTAAAAGCGTTGTTGGTTCATTTGTCTTGTAAAAAATTGGAAGCTTGTTAAGACAATGTAACTGCTACGAGTTCCGAGTTCAAGTGGCTTAAGAAATGGGTAGTTCCAATGTAAAGCTGTGTTAAAGTTCAAATTGGTTAAAGTTCAGCTGGAACTAGTTATGATTATATTTTAGCTGATGTCTTTCAAGAAATGGCTCTAACTATAAACCTTAAGTGAAAATTTAATATATTAATCCTCTATGATCTGTTAAAAGACGCTCTCTATTAAGTAAAAAGTCTCAGATAGTTTATAGAAATTCAAGTTTTTTTTAGGAAAAATTGTAATTTTTTTATAAGAATTAAACTTAAATGCGGTATATAGAGATCAAAAATTGTTTAAAATAGTATACATCATGAAAATCGGTTCACTCTTGACAAAGTTATGGGAGTTTGAAATATGGGAGCTATGGATCCGAGAACTTTACATGTCAATTTTGGCATGATTTTTGACAAAAATTTTGATCAGCCCAGAATCAGTTTAAATGTTGGTTTTTATACTAATTAATCACTCGAATAAACATATAAACTTGCAACACAAAATTTTTCTAAAATGATTTTTTCGAAAATTTTTTCCAATATTGCAATTACTTTTAATGTAGAATCAATCTGGTGGACAAATCATGACCAAAATGTCTTCAATCGTGAAAATCGGTTCACTATTCACAAAGGTATAAGAGTTTGAAATATGGGAGCTAGGGATCTTTAACTTTAAATGTCAAAATTTTTGTCAATTTTTGACAAAAATTGTGATCCCCCAGAATGAGTTTAAATGTTGATTTTTATACTTATTAGGCCAAACACAATCGATTTAAACTTACAATTCTAAATTTTGAAATTTTTTTTTCAAAAATAAGTTGGAAGGGGGGGGGGGGGAGAAAAAATAAATATTTATTACCAAACCAAAATAAAAAAAAAATTTACATCGCAAAATGATCAAAATACCATCAATCATGAAAATCGATTCATTTTTGACATCAGAAGTTTTGGTGCTTGAATATGCTTTCGTCACTAGATTGTTCCCTAGTAGGTATTTTTTCGCCACATCAGCTTAATAATCAAAATTCATTAAGTCAAACTTGAGCATTTGCGATAACTCTTGAAACTTCCAATACCTATGGACATTAAATTTTCCTTTTTAGCATACACAATGTACACGCTCACAATGGGAGGGTTCGATTTATGTCCGTAAAACCCAATTATGCATGCACCGTAAAATCGATTGAAAACCTCTTTCTATTTTATTGAAGCGATTTAAAACAGTTTATAAATCATCGACGTAGTTTTTCAAGATTCAAGTTGATTTGGTTCTTCAATCTGCATAGGAGAAAATTACTTAGGGAACTCTTAACTGTGGGTTGCCACATGCAATTCTGGTCTGGTCCACCCTAAGGGACTTTCCCTCTCGAATCCATTTCAATTATTATTAAAATTTGTTATTTACATTTCTATTGAAATGAATTGCTCGTCCGGGGAGGGAGGAAGGTTGCGCCAGGGTTATGGGGAGGGGTTAGGGAAAAGCGCACCTAAGTAATTCTTACACATTCACGTAAATCGCTGCTCGTGAAAAATTGGAAAAACATAAAAGTAACATAAAAATAAAGCCGAAATAGGGTTGCCACAGCTTTATTGTCTTTGCCATTGTCTGAAGCGCATATTCGGCTTGGAAGATCCTCAGTTTGGGTCTTCCCTCGGCGGCAGTGGGACAAAAGTTAATGTTTTTATGTGCAACGCTTTTGTTCAACCAAACTGGAATTTTCAATTGGGATAAAGCGTACGTAATCATAATAATAATAATCGCAGTTCCTTAAAGATGCTTTCCCGGCTCTATTTAGGGCAACGGGTTCCCTCTCTCTGTCTTTCTCGCTCTGTGCCCATTGTTCCAATACGGCACAAGTTCTGCTTACTGGGAATTAAATGGTAGTGAAGAATTGTCCTCACACACAGCCACATACACAAACCCACACATACACACACACACTCACTCACTCACGCTTCAATAGTCAACGAGGGGAAATAAGTGGGTTGGAAGATGCTTCAAGATTTTCTAGGAATTTCATTTAGTGTCCCGTCATGTGATAATATACAAATAGAAGTCGTAACTAACTTCTGACTAAATATTGATTAGTATTTTCTTTTTAATTGCAAAGTTTTTTAATAGAGCAAAATGTACAATATAATTGCTATATTGATTAAAAATACTGTAATATGATATAATATATTTATAACCTCGAGTGTTCTTTTATTTATAAGAAAATTTAATAAAACATATAAGAAAATATCAGGGTAAAAATTAAATTTAATATAAAATCGAAAAAAAAACGCAGCTTAAAACTCTGAAAAAAGAACAGAAAAGTAGTGAAGCCCACAAATTACAGATGTAAACATAGTTTTTATAATTAATCCAACGGGAAATATAACTTAATGCCTCTATTAGGTTTGCCTATAACCTACTCCACCTCCTAAAATAACCCCCTGCTTGTTATCATCTCTCTCGATAAAAAGGACCCTTAGAAATGACTAGTTTTACTGTACTTTGCTATTGCCTGTGTGTTGCTTCTCTTACTCCACAAAAAGTGAGTAATAAATGCTGTAGTTGTAAAAAAGGAGTCCTGTTGCCAAGCATACAGACACACATACACATACTTAAACATAGGAAAACTTGGGCTCCGGGCGCTTTCCACCCCGCGACGTTTGCTGGCCAAACATGTTAGTTAAATCGACTCTAAGCAGACGGAAAGGCCCAAAAGATTCCGCATTGAAGGATATTCGGTAAGCATTCAACAGTCTTTGCCTTTTGGGGTTAGTTCTTTGGTCTTTCAATGGTTTACCTTCTTATAGAGGGTACTTGAATTTTGAGTCGAAATTTGTAACGCCATGAAAGCTACATCTGTATAGATTTTAATATATATTGTTTTTAATCTACACTATAAACTATATATTGTGGTTCAAGATAACTAGTCTTTAGGCTACTTTATTACAATATCAAATTTCGCCAAATTGGATATATTTCCAACATATGATATAAATTGGCGTCGGGAAACTATATCATATTGAACATATAATTTTAACAAAATTTGTTATATTATATCTTTTTTTGTCGTATATTTAGCCAGCCGCAAGGGTATACAAACTTCGTCGCCGCTAAGAAAATTTCTGCTGTTGAGTTTTCGTTTATTGTCTTCGCGTCTTTTGCCAGGATATGTGCACACGCACAGGCAAACACACGTAAATTTCTCTTACAACTCTCTGGCTAGCTGGTGGTGCCGTTACTCCTGTTCCTGGTGGTGGCTTTGTATTCCAATTCGCCTCGCCTCGTCTTGTCTCGCCGCCAACAATCCAACAGGAGAGCCACATCCAGTGCGATTCCGGGATTCGCCCTCTCTTTTCGCTTCTGTCTCTTTGGGCTTTGGGCATTCCGTCGCTCCGCACACTGACACAGTTATCGAGTGCAATTCAGACAGGTCGGTTGTGTCTACTCCTCGCAGCGCACCGTTCGCGTCGCGTTTATTTCGTATTTCGTAGTCCGGTTTAGGGTTTCGCGTTTCGCTCGTTATTATATCCTTTGTAGCCCCCAGTTGTTGTTCTTGTTGTTTAATCCTTAGATAGTTGTTCTCTTCAATTTGTTTTGTTTACTTCAACTCGCGCGTTCTTTGTATCTTTGTGTGTCTGTCTTTTGCTTCGTTTATTTTTGTTTTAATCGCATTTCGCTTGTCGGCGTTTTCTGGCCTCTTCTTCTTTTTGGGTAAGTTTCCGGCGTGTAATTCTACGATCTCTGGCGTTTTGGACCTCTGCTGACATTAACGCTCTAAGTGCCAGCCATTAATTGCGAGCAAGATAATGAACTGGCATATGTAGTATATTTGAATATATATATTTATATATATATAAATTATATAGACATAGACCGTCTGTCTACGCTTTGTTGCAACAGAGATATATATTCGTATTCTCTTGCGGAGGGTATTACGATTTTCTGACATAATGTGTAACGCATTAAAGAAGTTTCCGACTCTATAAATTATGTACATATATATTCGATATATAAAGTTTATTTGTGCTTTAAAGATATATAATATAAACATTAAGTTTTTGTTAGCTATGTATACGTATTGTTAATATTCCAAGGGTATTTGATCTTCGGCACCCCGTTCTGTTCATTCTCTATATATCTTCTATAATGCACATGCAGTTTCTCTTTGTGCCTTGCATGGTGTATTTGTTATATTTTAACAACTTCCGCATTGTCAAACATATAGAAAGCAATAATATAGACGGCTGCTGCTGCTGGTGTCGCCCAAGTCGTCTGCAATCAATGAACCGACCCCACACAAGTTTTCAGCACATATATTTCACTTATATGCATATAGATTGCAATTAAAAATTATGTAAAGCAAGATACGACTGCTATATACCCGTGCCTATTAAAAACAATACGTCCCATGTGGATTTTCTTGACTTAAACTTGATATTATTAAAAATTTTAATTAAATCTTGCGAAATTTTATTTTTATTTTAAACTTAGCTTTAAAATTTTTAACGTTTTTCATTTTTTTAAAACTAAGTGTATACGATCACAATTCAAATAAGCCCAAAGTTCTGTATATTATTTTTGTTCTTTACTCTTACTTTTTTTGTACCTTTCACTTAAAATCTATAAGATCAATAGATTCCTATATACCCAATTGTTGCTTGATTTGCTACAGGTATAAAAACTAATTTACTTTGCACATATATGCATTCATTATTTTGTATATGTAACTTTACTTCTTCCAAATATTACAGTATATAATCTCTCTGTTTTTTCATTTTCTTCTAGACAGCTACAAGTTCTTCTTGAGACTACTCTAAAATGATTTGTTGTGGTAGCTGTTACTAAAAAGGTGAGTGCTAAATTCAGATTAAAATATTTTTTGTTTTTAAAGATTTTTGCTGTAATGTTTTTTATAATCTATATGTCGCTTGAATTGTTTTTAGGTGTTTATTATTATTATTTTTTTGGCTCTTTGAGTTACTTCTTTCTTATCTATAGGCAATTTTAAAAAATCATTGTACGACCATAAAATCAAATACAAAAGTTAAATGCAAAAATTTCTTATCTATGAAGGAAATAAAATGTATATAAATAAAACTTAAATATACTGCAATTAAATATTAGCCTATCCGTGCGCCTCTCTTTGCGCTTCTCAACAGCATGTTACTAATGTAAATTTCCACATAACACACACAATCTTAGCTGTTCTATATAAATATAGCAATGTTTAATTCGTTGCCAAATTGTCACTAAAACGCCCACGTTTCGCTTGACTTTGTGTCGTGTATTCGCACGTAGTACATATTATTTAATTTCCTTGGATGATTCAAATTGGACTTTATAAAACAGCTAAAATTAGTTGTTTTTATCGCTGTGACGTGTCATACCCGTAGATAATGACCAACTTGCCAACTTGATAAAGCTATTGCTTAAAGCAAAGAGAAATATAAATAATAAAAAAATTTGTAGCTCCAATTGGCCCTGAACTTGACTTAAACGCTGTGGAAAAGTCAATGGCTCTACACAACGTCTACGTTTTGGCCTATACGTCTATACTATATAGAAAAAACGCTTAGTTGCTGAAAATGTTATTGGGTTGTGTTGTTTCTTCTTTTTTTTATCAGAGATATATAATTTGTGTGCGCGCTGTTCAAAGGGGCCAATGAACGTTAAGCGCACGAATCAGCAGAAAGAAACAAAATAGGAAAAAAAAAACACCAATATAACCTTATTATTGTTTATTTGAGTAAACTGCTGAATGGGTTTCAATCACATGTAAAGTGCATGTGAGTTGAGGTGAATTCAACTGACTAAATGTTTTCGAAAATGTTATCTTAACCGTTACTACGAAATTGTAAAATTTATTTTCAAGTGATAAAAATTGAGCGCAAAAAAAGCTAAGATCTTCTTCAAAGCAGTTTTTATTTATTTAATTAATCCATAGTCCAATATAACAAATATTTCATACAATTTAAAATCCCTTTGCTCTAATCTTATATTCTCTTTGGTATTGTTTGGTATGAGTTCATTTATCGATAATCATATATCTTATACTAACTTAACTACTTAATTATTATAGACTATACACTTACATACACACTTACACTTACATATTCCAACCGACGACAGCTTTTAACGCGCACGTGCCTCTCTTTGCGCTTCTCAAAGATTCAAGGCAACCCACTACACCTGCAAACACACGCGTGCCCTTCTGGGCGCTTCTCAAAGATTCAAGGCACGCATTTAAACTTTTGACTTTGCCAAAAAGTTTTTAAAATTAAAAAAAAGGATTATTCTCTCTCATGGTCATTTTTTCAGACTTTTCTTCGTATTCATGTTCAATCTGATAAATTTAAATTTCTCATAATTTTTATCAATTTTCCCTTATTGTTTTTTTGTTTGCAAAAACTTCCATTTTTGCTTTTGCACCCCCTTATCGCTAATCATGAACACAGCGCCAACTGCTCCCCATTTTATTGCGAATTTTCATTTAATAAACATAAACAAATCGATACGCGTCACAACAACGCCAACAATGTCTGCGTGTGCCCATCCACACTATATATTATATATAATACATATGTACATACATTTATTGTGCTGCATATACAGTATTTTCGTTGTACACATTTGCCGGCTGCTGCCCCCACCACATCCCCAATTGCTCCCCTTTGGGGGTTGTATGCGTGGGGGTTGTTGTGAAGATTTTGGCTGCCATGTTGGAAAATTACGACGCAGAATTTCGCTTGAAATCCTTAAACAAGCGCTGGACAATTGTACTCTCTTCCGCTCTCAATGCTCTCGTATTCTGGCATGTTCTCGTATAATGAAAGCCCACGCTCTGCGTACAGCCCCCATAACCCCCCACCTCACAGCAACACCCTTAACGCCCTATGTCCTTGACAAATTCGCCCGTCTGCGGTCGCATTTTTGTTGTGCTTCTGCACATTCATAACAAAAACAAGTTGTGAAAAATGAACACCGACAATTTGAATATCCTTGAAATAAACCCAAAAATATGTGTTTTCAGTAATAAATATAATTTAGCAATATTTTTTTAGTATTATTTTATACTTATTTTTTTATTTGTATTTTTGTATAGTTATTTAATATATATAATTTTTTATAAATTCTTCAAGGTCACATTCTTACACTCTATAATAACAATACTGTTAGGTAATTTTTAAATTACTTTACCCTCAGCAACTTAAGCTCTGAAAGTATTTTAAACTAAATTAATAATGCACGTACACAACACTTGGCAAGCTGGCGTTGCCAGACCCTTAAAACTTAATGGATTTTGGGTTAATTAAAACATATTTATGCTGTGGCTTGTCAAAAGCATTGCGCTTAATTAAAAAGAACGCGCGCGCGATAGCATAAAGAATACGCAAGTAGCTTGGAAAAACAACGCCCAACGTTTATGAGGTTTCTTTGTTTCTATATACCCATTCTAAATGGGTATGATGGTTTTTAGCAAATGCGTGTAACTAGGCTAGTATAAGTTAAGTTTATATTTTATAACTATAATATGAACTTTAAATAATAATAAATATACTATACGCAGAATTTATGACATATTTTTCGTTTTCAAGACATGGCTTTCTTTTTTTTTTTAGCATAACTCATCTCATTTTAGAGATATAGCCTAGCACAACTGTTAAAACTTACATTTGGTTGATTTTTTAATTGCTGAAAATGTTATTAATATTAGTTAACAATTTACAATATCAAAGATACAATTTTGTGAATATACGAATGCAATGAAGTTTGAATGTATGGTATCTACTAGTCGTTAACTTCCAATCTACTTGATTTTTATTTGTTGATGGGGTTGTTGGGGTAACAACTCTGGCAACGCCCACAAGTATTCAAGGTCTCGACACTTCGGACTGCCATGAACCCGACGACGCGACGGTGGGAGCACGAAGCAAAAGTGAAAGTGGATGAGAGTGAAGAAAAAATGAAGAAAACCAAACAAAAATAAAAAACAACAAAAAAATAAATAAACCGGTGCTTGACAGCCGCCTTAACGTCCACGTCCACGCCCACGCCCACGTCCCAAATGTTAGGTGCTGTTTAGTAAATAAACGAAAGATACCGGCGCCCACGTCCTTGACAATCGTTTACCAAACGGATCCTTGAAGTGGGCTGTGTCTGTTGTTGTGTGTGTGTTGGGTCTGGCATCCTTGGCATTTCTACTTAACTGTACACACACACACACAGGAGGAACTGTTCCTGAAGAGCCACCCACTGATTGCTTTTGTCCTGTCGCCAATTGCTGAGCATATTTTTGTACTTCATTCACGAGCTGTTTTTTTTGTTGTTTTTTTTTTGCTGTGTCGCAATTTGCCATTCAAGGACATGGTCGTGATTCTTCTTCATCATCATCAGCAGCAGCAGCGCCTGGGCGAAAAATTTTCCGTGCGTCAGTTTGATTGTCATTGAATGCCAAACACGACATAATATTGCTTTCCTTTCCTTTCCTTTCCTTATTTTAATTGCTTATTGGATTTGTGTTTCCGGCGAATTGCAATCGGAGAGTTAAATAGATTTGCAACGGAAATATTGTTATGCTTTGAATAAACTTTGGTTTCAATTTATTTATATTTTATGTTATTTTGCTTTCGTTTTGTCAGCAAATTTCTCAGCCAAGATCCTCACAAATATTAAAATATTAGCACTTATATTAACACTTTCTAAAGCTCACATTTAGCATGTATATTGGTGAGTTTCCATTAACTTTTTTTAAACGTTTGATTTTGTATTTAAAATATAAACATTGGTAGCAATATTTTGCCAAAATATATAAAATATACATACATACATACATATGTTAACTTTCAAAGCAAAAATCAAATATAATATATGTACATATAATGTTACGGCAACAGATATACATGCTTATATACCGTTAAGGTTATAATAAAAAATTTTTTTTGGTGGTGTACGCAGAGTTATGCGGATTTGTGTATACATAAAATACATTGCAAAAATTATACTCTACTCAGCACATACAAAAAAACAAAAATAAGAACGAATATCCAAAAACTCTATTGTGTCAGCCTGAACGTATTAGCAAATTACACTTATATTACACATTGTTTATGACATATTGCATCAGCATTATGCTGAGAGCCCCCAATCGGAATGAATTGTGTAAAAGAGAAGAAGCAATCTGATATTCGATTTATTTATGTATGTATATAAACATTTATTTATTTATTTATTTTTATTTTTTTTATGATATTACTGGTTTCTATAAACAAACCAATAAAGAATTGAAAACGCAACAGTCAGCAGCAAATAGCTGGCGTATCCAACGATTTTTAAAGCGCGCGCAATTCTCGCTTGCTGCATCTCGTATTCTACATGTTGTTGTTATACTCTCCTATAAATGAAAACATTTAGATTTTACAGGTTTTTTTTCAATGTCCAACTAGTTTATTTTTGCGCAAAAATCAAAATACATATTAAAGCGCCAGACAATTTCATAACAAAAAATTTGCATTGCACAAAAAAAAAAACAGCAATAACAATGCGAATGCGCAAGAAAATGAAAACAAGCCCGCCGCCTGGTCCGAAGTAAACAACAAAAGTGACGTCAAAAAAACGGGTGGGCAGCGGCAAGACAGAGAGAAAGAGAGAGCGGTAAAAAAGAGCGATAGAAAGAGCGCAAACGGAAGCTTTGTAAATAAGTTTATTTATTAATCAAATGGGGAAAAAACATAGAGAGCCAAAACAAAGCGAGCAGCAAGAACAAATGCCAAAGGCGAACAACAACGACAAAAAAAGAATAACAAAGGAACACAAAATCAAAACAACAACAAACGCAACAGACTGTACCCCAGCATTTGGCCACACGCCGCACGCCCCCAGCGCCGGCGTTCAAGAACCCAAATGGAAAAGTGGAAGTGAAAGAAGCAACAGACGAAGAGACAAAAAACGACGCGACGCGTCGCCTGTTATTGTGTGGGTGAGCGACACGAGCGTGCGCGCGCTCTCTTTTTCACTCTTTCTCTCTCTCTCTCCCTCTCCCTCAATCGTATGCTGTGCCCGCACAGCTGAACAATCAAAACAAAAATCAACGAACGCGCGAGCTTTCGCGTGCTGTGGCCTGGCATGTTTTGTCGCCGAGCTTTTTCGAAACTTTTTATCAATCGGTCAAGAACGTTTGACAAGCGCGGACACGGAACGCAACAAAACACAAGTTGATGCGTGCATTTGTGTGTGTGCTGTGCAGAGTGCGATAATCAAAATAAAACAGCAAAACTTATATTTATTCTCGTTTCGTATATACGACAAAAAGTGCTGATAGAATAAACAACGAACGTCAATGCAGCTAGCGCGTGCAAAATAAAGTAAATAGAAAAAAAATATATGCACATATATTAGTGAATAAAATAATATATTGAATTAAAAAGTAGTTGCGATTATATTTATAATTCAATTAGCAAGCAATTAAAACAAGTTGGGGAAACGCGCGCGTTTTAGAAAAACGCCAACAAAACGCGCTGTGGTGGGGCTCAATACGGGTTTAAATAAATTAACTCAGGTGCCGAGCGTTTATTTAAACAAACGCTTAGACATAGCGCGAACTAGTTTCGCGAAAGCAACACCAACAACGTTCAATCACAAAAAATAACGCGTAAGCCAACAACAAGAAAAAGTTAAACTCTCATTTGCATAAATAAATAAAGCAGCAAACATTCAAAATATATTTAAAAAAAAAAAACACTGCTGCCAAATTTAAAGAGCACTGGAATTTGACTACAAAAATTCTTCTGCCTGCCCACTCGCACATTCTCTCCATCACACACATTCGCAATCATGCACAGAAGCGCGAGCGAGCTTTGCCTTACTCCCGACTTCTTGCGGCGCCTGCTTTGATCAGTTGTTCGCAACGCGCTCAGCTGCTCGGTCGAAATCGCCGCAAAATTGACAGCAACAAAGGCAGCAAAAGCGCCAACAAAGCTTTAAGTTGTTGTAAATTTTTGCCATTAATTTTATAAAGCAAATTTACGATAAAGATTTGAAACTAACGTGTGCCATCTCAGTGTCAGTGTTGTCAAACTCAGTCGAAATTAAAGTAAAACAGCTTCACCTTTTGACTGTCAACTGTCACATTTCAAGTCTTACGTCAACAATACCAATAACAACAATTGGAGTACATATACATATGTATATATAAATATAAACTAATATGCTCTTAAGTATAATATTTCTTTGAAGCTTATGTTTTTTTTTTTTACTCTGGCGACAAGCTGATAAGATTTCGCTGCGAGTACAAATATATATACACAAAAATTCATATACATATGTACATAATATTTTAATTTTACTTATCAAAACTTATACAAAGTGTGCATAATTCTTGTGTTATAAATATTATACATATTATTTCTGTTTTAATCGCCACATGTGTGACCCAGTTTAACAAAACAAAAAAAAAAAACAAACTAGAAACCAACCAACAACAATGAAATATACGATTTACATATAAAAAAACCTCCTCCTTCTCACATATGCGTGCCCATGCATATCAATTAATTAATGGAAGAAAACATACAATAACCGAGAAATGTTTGTATAAACAAATTGTTTAACAAATTTTTAAATATATGTGCATACAAGCATATTTATATTTGGCTTGATCTTTTATATCCCAACGCGGAAGTCAAAAAAAGTGCTTTATAGACGATTTACAACACTAAAAACTACACCCAACTGGAATATTTTATGTACTTATAGTATATATCACTTTAATACGGTGCGAAAATATAAGGTTGGTATTATCCATCAAGCATATACTATATATAGGGGAATTTATATTCACATGCATATATTTTTAATTTTAAATGTCAGACGACGACCCAATAATCCACAAAGGAAACAAATGTGTACAAATCTATAAAAGAAGAAAAGAAATACAAAGAAAAATTTGGTAAAGAAAATACAGACGAAGAGTCAAATGTTTTAATTATAGGTTCGCTTTCAAGATTTTGGGCATTAAAAGCAAGATTTAAGATCATTTTTTAATGGACTTTAAAAATAGAAAGTCAAAAGAGATCAGCTAATTACAACTTCTCTGCCTAGCTTAAAAGCTAATTAAATTTGTTATAATATGTTGAGAGCTAAATAGAAAACAAATTTTTTTAACACTTTATCAGGGCATAACATTTTTTTAATGAAATTGGAAACGGAATTAAGCAAACAGAACCGAAAAAAATCTAAATTAATGCAGTGTAGTAAAACGAATTATTTAAAAAAATTAAAATTGAAATCAGATTCACTTAAATTAGAATTATGTAAATATTTAAAATTCAAATCAGTTTATTACTCTGAACTTATTTTCAAATCTTAAATGCATAGATCTTATTTGGATTATCAAATATTGTAAGCAAAGCAAAAAAATTTGTTTGTTTGTTTTTAAATTTTAAATAAAATAATTTATTATTTTAAAAATATAGATCTCAAAAACCAGAAAGTACACAAAGTGAAATCTTTACGAAACATAAAATCCATAGATCATATTTTGATAACTTTATTTGAAAGCTCCCTTGTTGTAGCCCAAAATTCTTGGAGCTGTCAAAATTCGTTATTTATGTAGCTACACCAATTAAAATGTCAACTCATCCCAGAAAATTTACACACACACATAAAATTCTCAAAGTTGAGATTTGAAATCGAAATCGTGTAATGCGAGACCTTGCAACAAAGCGGAGCCACAATAAAAAAAAACTAAGAAGCGGTTGCTCATCTCGCATTTGTTTATATTTAGGCCATAAAATGGAGCTAAAAACTTGAGCATTTCCTGTACGAAACAAATACAGCAAACAACAAGCTTTCCCTTCTCAACTGTAATCTGATGAACACAAATAAGCTGTAGCTAAATCAGCAAAAAAAAAAACCAAAGAAAATTATTTAAATCTTTCGATTATACGAGTACTATATGTGTTCTATATGTTTTATAAAGACTTTTGGAGCGGTTTTACGCTGATATTTGTTGCCCATTTGTGCATATATAATCAGAAAGGCGAATACAATACAAACATTTTTTGCAAACGCAAGAAAACAAATACAAATAAGAGTGATCTAATAGAGAGTGCGCGACATGCTGATACCCTGTACTTTAATTTTAAATGTTGTTAAATACGTTTTACTTTATAACTTTTGTGCATAAACAAGGAACCACTAGAAACTTGTTTATTTTTATCGTAACATTTTTTTTTTGGTAAAATTAACTTTGATCCTATGGTTATAACTTTTGTTTAATCTTTCTTAGGTTATGTTTCAAAAATACAAAAATGTTCATCTTTCTAAAAATGGATGCAGCCAAGAAAATTAATTATTTTTGTTGGGCCTAAAAAATATATGTATATGTTGTATGTCATATGAAAATCTGCATACAAAATTTTATTAATCTCTGAGATTTCAAACCGACTATAAAGAATATATGCAAATGTTTGCTGAAAGCCGTTTTGCACTGCTTAAGAATACCCTTTAATTTAAAGTGGGTAAATTGGCTTTTATAGGGTATACAAAAAAGAGACTAAACAAAATTAAATTAAATTTGAAATTGATTTCAATTTGAATTTCGAATTTTAACGCGTTCAGAGAGTTCAGTGTCAGTGCGCGAAAATTCAAGGCTGAAAAACTGTTGACGCGAGAGAGAAACAGAAAACACAAAGCACCACAGACAACAAAAACCCAATCGTGTTGAATGCCTAAAAATCGGCCATATGTTGTGCAAATACCAACAGTGGAATCCCCCGCAAACTAACAGCCCCCCTTGCTTGTTGCCCTCAGTTGTAGTTTCTTGCTGTCTTTTAAACTCAGAGCTCAAACCCCAAACTAATTCACCGCACGCCTCGTTTGCTTTTAGGCGCCGTTTTATTACGTATACGACTGGGTCTCCAGCTGTCTGCTTGACTTAATTGACTTAACAGCAGCCGCCGCCGTTGTTGAATATTTCCATATCACCTTATTCTGCTGATTCTCTTACATATATTTATATATGTAAATATATATATATATAAAGTTTTATATCAGTAGCTTTAAGTAATGACTCAACAGTTGAGCGCACGATAAGAGCCGCTCGTAGAGCAGCCAAATTGTACGACAAATACCAGCAAGTTGGCAACTTAATCAGCTGTTTTCAACTGTTGGCCTTGTAAATTTGTGACAAATGATCCCTACTACAACGGCTAATCGAGAAAGTTCCGCATAGGTTGTCGTTTTGTTATATTTTTAAGTTTTTGCTTTACAGAGTTTTAATATACGAAGTTGTCTCTCACTGAATAAAAATAGGTTCTCAATTTTATAGAATTGTTCTAAAGCGAATTTTAGTCTAAAATTTAAATAAATTTTTATTTATATTAGAAAGTATTAAATAATAATGCAATTAGTCTTATTTCATCATTTCTTTATTTATACGTTTTTGAGGTTAGAACTCCTTAGACTTAGAACTCCTAAATTTTTAAAATGATTTCCTGAAGTTTGCTAATTGCCAAGTTTAAGTTGTTCTTAAATATAAAATAAAAAAATCAAGCAAACTATGAGCTAAATAAATGAAAATGAAATGGTCCTTGCATACTTAACTAGTTTTTTATTTATTGTAAAGAAATGACAGATGTGCTTTATATATTTTCTACAGATTTTGTTTACTTCGTTTTTCACAATATAATTTAGTTAACTTTGTACAAAGTCTCAAGCGACATTCCGTAAAACTGTCTATCATCTAATTAATTATATGAATTTTGAAATGAGCAGCATTTGAATTGGAATGCGCGACAACTCGAGATGGGTGCAAGCTTAGTTTATTTTTAATATAATACAACACTTTAGCACAAAAATAAAAATGTTAAAAATTCAATATTTTGTTGTTTGGGTTTATATATAAGCTAAAGTAATACACCTTTTACTCGTGTTAGTTTCATGTGTGTCTTCTATTAAATCATCTCACAGAATTTCCATTTGCTCCAATGCGCTTACAATTCTTTTTTGTATCAGAATCCCGGTTGATGCGATTAAAATGCTGATTGTATTTCTCGCAGTTATTGCATCATTTCTCGATTTCTTGATTTCTGTCGATTGTTGTTTATCGCCTCGTTTCAATTGAGAGCATATTAAACGCATAGTTTAAACGTGCTCATGGGATTTGCTTAACAAATTTATATATTAGTAGTAGCATAGTATATATATATATATATATATATATATATATATATATATCAATAAAGGAATTTTTATATATATAGGCATATATATTCTATATACGGTCATTGCTTTGTCGGCCTTCAACTTTCTTTGTTGTTTGTTTTCAGGCCTCTGCGGATGCGACCATTAAGCAAACTTGTTTGCTTTTCTTTGAAATTTCGTAAATAATATACAAAAGTGTACCATATATAGAATATATCTATATATACACACATATTTCGTGATATCGCTTGTTGTTGACTCATATCGTTTATTCTTTGCTATCTGTTTTTTTCCTTCACACATCAGTCTAGCCAAATCTAAAGCCAACAAACCCTTTTTTTGTAGAAGAATTCCTAGAACTGAATTTTGCTTTTAGTTTCAGTTTCTTTTGTTTTCGTTTTCATTTCGCTGTTCCTCTGATAAAATAAGTTATCCGTAAACGTTAAGTGGACATTTCCGTTTCATTGTTATTTGTTTTTAATTTTTTTGCAAACGTTTTGTGCATGTCTAAAAACAAATAGTTTTCCCTGTGGGCATGGAAAGCTTATCGTGCGTGGCACTTCCCAGCTGTCACTTAGAGGCTGTCGATAAGAGATATGCGCGGGCTGCTCATAAAGTTGTGGCTGTGTGTGTGTGTGTGTGTATGTGTATGTTTGTGTTTCACATCACGGAAGATGAAAAAAATGTGATTGGCATTGGTGATATTGTCTTTTAAAAGCTTCCTTGAACTTCTGGGAATCACGAATTAACTAATTAATATTATTAAAATTTATTTATCTTTTTTTTAATAAAATGTCAAATTGATCAGCTATCAAAAGTATTATCAGTATCTCCTTATTTTGGAAGTAAAAAAGGCGATACAAATTAATTTTGTTTTGCTACAAGTTTTTTTGTCTTAGATATCACAGTTCCTTGCTCGCCCAAAATATCTTAGCTGTTGTCCAGAGCTCGCTTTGGAAGATAAAATAGCGATACCAGTTGGTACAAAAGAATTTGCATTTTGTATTGCTAACAATGAACAATTGTTGTGCCTCTTCTTACCTGTGACTGTGTCGGGTCCAGAAATTTGCAATGTGCTTGACCCAATGGGTGTTATCAGCTGGCAGTTGTAGTTTTTTTCTTCGTCACTGGCACGCGGCTGGATGCTGATAAGCGCTTGCAACGGACACAAACGAGAAATTAGACGCCTCTGGCAAACCGTTAGCTGATACGAAACTCACGTGTTCCTGCAACGTATCCGATTAAATTGGATGTTACATATACACAGTATATTTAATATATGTATGTATGTATGCAATTGAAAATAAATATAGCTAGCTCAATGCATTTTTTGTTTGCTTGTGTGGAAAGTCGTCACGATTCTTTTCGGAACTTGCTTTTAGGGTCTACGAATATATAAGTGTGCATCCAGTTTTATTTGCCTAACATTTCAGCTGATTTGTGCTAATTTCTGTGCATTGTGCACAAATATGTTGCTAAATCAATATAAATTGATTTTAATTATTTATCTATTAGCGAAACAGCGGGCAACCAATTTATACATATGTATATATGTATGTCTATATATATATGTATATATATATTTATATATATATATATATATATATATATATATATATATATACATATATATATATATATATATATATATATATATATATATATGTATATATGTATATATATCTTTTTTCATATTCTATATGCGGTTTACGAACTCGCATTGTTATTGATTGGCGTTGGAAATCGAATGGGAGGGCATAAAATCAAGCAAATTGCACGGCAAATAACTTATCAAGGGAGAGGGGAAAAAGAAATTGGAAGGTAGTCAGGGGATGTGTGAAAAACCTTTTTGTCGTTTTGCGACCTTTTCTAAGCGATTCTCAAAAGTATTTAGTTGTAGCTTTTACTGCTAAAAGCCTGCTAACTATTGCGCAAACATTATTTTAATTTTTGTGGGCGTTTAGCTTTACTTTGAGTCGATAAACGATGTCGATAACTAATAATTTAACTGAAAGTTTACTTAATTAAATATAATATCATTTGTTTTTATACATGATTTATATATGATAACTATTGCTAGTTTAATTCGATAGGCGATGCCGCTTAATTAATGATAAATCAATTTAATCGACAGTTTTACTTGATTTTAGTTAAATTGGATTTTTAAAGTAAATTAGAGATTCTTCGGCAAATATCACTATTTAATTCGATAAACAATGTTAACAGCCAGCAAGAATAATTTATTAAATTTGCATTCGATTAACGATACCGATAACTATGGTTCTACCAGAGTGTTTTATTATGTATTTCATTAAATCATCATCACATTTGAACTTTAATTCGATTAACAATATTAGTCTTACGTTTCCCTCTCCATTAGTTATTACAACTAAATCTAAGTTTGCACATATTTTATTGTTCTATAGCAA
Organism: Drosophila nigromelanica; assembly: GCA_004149465.1. Classification (NCBI taxonomy): domain Eukaryota; kingdom Metazoa; phylum Arthropoda; class Insecta; order Diptera; family Drosophilidae; genus Drosophila; species Drosophila nigromelanica. The sequence goes on from SCDS01000912.1 coordinate 20,070, forward strand.
ATTACATTGGTTCCGATCGATTCTCCATTTGCCCCCACAGCACCCCTTGTCCACAATTTAGAATTTGCATCAACTGTTTGTATTATAGGTAAAAAAGTGTATTTACTAAGTGTATATAATGTGACGAACGCCTTGTTATATCATCAATTGACAGCCCCCATTTCGATACATAAAACATCATATTAATATGAAAAACTAAATAACACAAAAACAACAACAACAACGCCCCCACATTCCTCTTGTCTATGTGGGGTATTTTTAACTTCGAAATTGGCGCCCTAAAAACGCGTACTAAAAATAGTTGGAAATTGCTTGTGGCGGGTGGAAGGAAAGAAGGGGGTGGACGGAAGGCAGGAACTTGCACTTGGCGGTAACTGTGGCTACCTCAACATCAATTTGTTTGGCTGTATGTGTGTGTGTGTTTGTGTGTGTATGTGTGTGTGTAGCTGCCTAAAATTAAAACAGTGCGAAGCCAGAAGCAGCAAAGAATACTAAGCAAAAGTGACTTGCATAAAATACTAAACAAAGAAAATAGAAATAGAAGCAGAGAGAGAGAGAGAGAAAGAGCGAGAGCGCATGAGAGTAAAATCAAACAAAACAAAAAAAATTGCATGCACTCGGAACATGTGACAGAGATGACGACAGCGACAATGTTGTTGTGGTTTTCGTTGTTGTTGTTTTTGTTATTATTACTGTTCACTGCTGACAAATCCAAACTGACAGCCAATGCACAGCAGACGGCGGGTCAAAGGGGGCAACGAGAACTAGTCAGTGACCCATTGATAATGCATAACGGAAGTTGCGAGCGCGTTCAACGATCGAAATCGACACAAATGCAACAATCCGGTGCAAAGAAAGAGAGAGAGAGTGCACACGAATTGTCTGTGTGTGTGTGTGATTTTATATCCTGTACCCATGCGTAAAACAGGGTATTGGATTTGTGATATGTATGTACCATGCAGAGCAAGACTTGAAATATAATTATTAATTATTATAAACTTGAAATATAAAAATATATAAAATCGAAATAATTTGATCTTTATGCACATTTAGGTTGTGATGTTTTTTTTGGTACTTAAGGCATATTTTAGGCTTTAAAAGCTAAATTTCCCACAGTATAGAATGTGCATATGTGATAGTATCTGCCAGTCTGGCACTTGTCGTCTTTTTGCTTTGTCTGCATACTTACTTTCGCACCAAACTGATAATATTAAGAGTTGTCCGTCTCGCCAACTTTTGTGCAACGTATCAGAGTGTTCTGATTAACAAAATTCATTGAATTTCTTTACTATTTCAATTTTTGTTTTTGCAAATTTTTTATTGCCTGCGGCACAACAAAATCAGTTGGCCAGTCTATAGGGCAGTTCCTTGATTAAATACTTGCTAGTGCCTATTTATGCTATTTATTCATTCGCCTCTATGTATCTTTGCACACTTGAAGCATTATCAGCAGCCACACGAAATGTACACAACGTGAGCGAATACGTGTGTGTGTGTGCATAACAAGTATCTAGTATTTATTCTGGCGAAATGTAAAAGCTTCCTTAGAACTGGCATTTTGTTATTGTAGTTTATATTTGATTTACACAAAAAACCGCAGCCAGAGCGACAAAAAGCTTTAGATTATTTATTACATATGCATATACCCACACACACACACATGCTAAGTCCGTATAGCTACGAAAATGGCGACAAAAGCAAACAGTCGGAAAACATATGTTGCTCAGAGCGCAAACTTTAAGTGCGATACCAGGTGGGAGAGCAAGAGGCAGTGCACAAACAGCCCACGCTCTCGAGAGCTTTTTTTACAAGCGCCTAGTTTTGTTTACAACTCTTTGTTGTCTCTCTCTGTGTGTGTGTGTGTGTAAAACAAAGGCAACACTGCGATAAATTATAAATTCAAAACAAAATATAAAAAATAAACAGATTTGACCTTGAGTTTGGTTAATAACTGTGCTCCCACAGCGCGCCAGCCCGCTAGTCTCTGTGCTTGGCACTCTTCGCCCTTTCTTTTGTTGCTCTCCCTTAATTTGTTGATAGCGTGGCTGGTCTGTTTTGTTTTTTTTGTTGTTTATAATTATTGCACATTATTTCATTGTGTGTTGAAATTGTCTGTTTGCAAATTGTACAGAAATTTTTAGAATTTAGTTACTGTTGCTTCTTCTGTAATTTTAAATGTTTATTAATTTTGTTGTTTTTGTTATTTTTGATTTGTCTATGACGTCATGAGCAGCTGCTTGTGTGATTTGTTTGGTTTGCTCACGCCTTTAACTACTGTTCTACTTTAAACTTCCCACCCCACCCCTCGCTATGAGTTCCAACTAATGCTTTTCACGTGTAGCCCACGCGCCTTTTATTCCGTTTTGTTCACTTTTTACTGAAGCTCTATTCTATTTAAGCCATCAAAGCTTTTTGTATCTGTGTTTTCGTTATCATATGGTTTGCATCAGATGTTTTTTCTCGTTTTCATCTGCTCCACCTCCTCTTCCGCCTTCTCTTTCTTCGCAAACATGCCTGCGTTCATTAACTTTTTGCTGTGATCGTGTTGTTGCTATAATATTCTTCATGATAATTATATAGACATGTTCGTCTCTTTTTTTGGCGCTCTCTGCCGCTCTTTCTCTGCTACACTTACTCCAGCAAAAATGTTTGCTTCTCTTGTCATTTTTCTGTACAATTCCACTTAAGTTTTTAAGCATTTTTGATTTCTTTTTATTAGTATTTTTAGGTTTTGCTGTTTTTTGTTTTATGTTCGGCAGCAAATTTGTAATAAATTCTATTTGTGCTTCTGCCTATTCCCATTCGTAGCTGCTGTCTATAAGCGGCCGCCGTATGTTTCCTATATTTATATTTATGTACACACATGCATGTTTCTTCTCTAATACACTCAGTTGTTCATAGAGGGCGCTTTTGGTTTTAAAACCAATACAACAAAAAATACAAAAAAAAAAATTGTTTGGCCTTCAACGCGTTCGGCAACCTTTGACGAATATTAAACAATTTAAATGGCAACAAGGGGTGATGTGGGTTGGGGGTGTTGTTGAAGAGGCGGGTTCGGGCATAGAAATAATATGTAAAGAAACCAGAGAAACAAGCATATCACTTAGCTAAAGTAGAATTGTTGTTGTTATTTTTGCCATTTAAGTGCCGCTTTAGATGCTACACGTTGTGTGAGTGTGTGTGTGTGTGTTGTATGTGTGAGTTTGTGTGTTCTCGTTTGACCTTGACAGCTGGGCGGACGGCAATACTCGGTCCACTCTCATGTTTGGGGCTGTTGTAAGCGAGACAGCAATCAGCTGTGAATATGTCGAGTTATCGCCCAAATGGACTGACTTCTATACTACATGCCATAGATAAGCCCGGTCGACTGGGTGATATTAATTCCAAGGTCTAGAAATACATCACAAACACAGGCATACACTTGTATGTATGTACATATGTAAATACATATATATATGAACATTTACACGACCACGTTTGATGATGTTAAACAGCTGATTTTGTAATCCATACTAAAAATTGCTATTAAATTTTGTTTTATCGATCAATGATGCATTGTTGATATTCAATTATTATATTAGCTATATCAAAATGTTATTGACAATAGAATTTTTATGATAGTACTTAATTTAAATGTGATAAAAAATTTGAATTCAACGCAAAATTGTTCAAATATTTTATAAACTGAAGGTGAATCATTTATCGATAACAATTGATAATCGTATAAATAAAATATTCAACACAATGTGATATCAAAATAATTCTTTAAAGTAAACGTCCGAAAAGCCTATATATACATATATTTATATTTATTTTTGTTATAAATGTTTGTGAGGTTATGCATAAAGTATTAAATTCTAGAAATCATAATATGCACTTATTTATTATTTAATGATGATAAGCCCTTGAACTCTTTATTCAAAGTATTCAAGGATCTTTTGCCAAATTTTCCATAAATAATTTTCACCTCACAGAAATTTATAATCCAGATACTAGATGCATTTTTCCGTTAAAATTTATGACCATTAAAATCGACCAGAAATTTCGTTTTCTTTGTAAACAAACTAATTAATATTTATAATCTACAACAACAAGAGCCACATAACGAAACAACAACAACAACAAGTTTAAGGAACAATAACAAACTGTAGTCACCTGCTTGGGGAAAGGCAAAAACCGTCGAACTAAGAAATTGGCTACAATAACAAAACAATCGAAAAAACAATACTCATTTTGGCATAGTTTTTTTTATTTTGTTCCTCATTTTTGTTATTTAGTTTCTTTTGGCTTGATTTTATTATTATTTTTTTCCTTTATTTTTTATTATGTGCTCTTTCTATTTTTGGGTTTATTTTGCAAAACAAAAGTGCGAATAGTTTTAAAGAGAGGAATTGGGATTCTACGTTGTCTATTTATTCTGACGAAATCAACGATAAGCAGAGACAACAATAATAACAATAAAAAATTGTACAGCTTATATTATTAGTATTTTTTTATTTTTTTTGAAAACATTGTTAAATCGTATTTCTATTCTGGTTTGCGATTGTCTTTTATAGTTGTGATTTTTTTAAATATATAGTTTCAAAAAGTCACTCTATAAACTTTATATCAATTTATGCAATAGAACATTTTAGTTTTTTAGTAGATATTTTGTTGTTCTAATCCTCTCTTTCTCGACCTCTGTCTGCCACGTGCTTGGCTCCCATCTCATTTATGTACATGGTAGCCCATCAATCATATATTACAGCCCAGACTTGGCATTATCTTTAATCGCTTTACTGTACAGTTCCGGCTCAGGTTTAGATAACAGCTCAGCTGCATTGACATCTATCTGGCATTGCAAATCTAATTAGCATAAAATCTAATAAGTGAATAAAATTTTGTGAGCTGAACAACAGCTATGAGGTCTATTTGAATTAATAAAATACTATTTCAATAAAATATAAACAAGTGTACATAATGATATTATCTTTTATAAATAATAAATATAAAAATAAAGTCAAATTATCGAAACCATTGTTGATATCTATAAAAGATGGGCAATTTGTTGCATGTATAAACTAGGCATGTGTATCGATAAGGCGATATCGATATTATATCGATACTGAGATGTAGATTTTAAGTATAAATAATGCATCGATATATCAGAATATAATCTCGTTTCTTAAATTACTTGTCCTCTATTTTATTTTTGAAGAACCTAATCGATATATTTGTGATATTTATATTATTATATTTACTGTGATATTCGATTTGATATTTTACTCGATGTTAATATCGGAACTTTGTTGTCGATATGCTTGATTAATATCGTAAGATTTGATAAGTTTTCTTAAAGTTCAGTTCGATGTAGAGTTAATGGTATGCCGATATCAGAGTTTTATTGTCGGTGTAAATGTTGCAGACCTTGAAGCTGCTTTTAGCCATTAAATATGCTATTTAAAAAATCAATTTATGCTTAATTTAAGCAACAGTGCAAGCAATGCTCTAATGCTGTCTCTCTTTGTCTCTCCTCTCTCTTTTTCTCTCTGTTTACAGCTGCCGTGAAGCAAACAGCGCAGTTGCAGCGCAGCGCCTGCGCGCCAGGCGCACAACAACAACAGCAACAACAATTGCAACAGCAACAGCAGTGGGAAGTATATAGCTATATAGCTTGAGACGCCATGACTGAGAATCAGGTATATCCCATGTCATCGGAATTCTTTGACAGCGGCTCAAACAGCGGCAGCAACTCATTGAAATATGAACTTTATGCGCTGGCCACGCCCACGCTGAGCAGCTACAACAACAGCAACAGCAACAGTAACAACAACAATAACAATAACAACAATTCGAGTGCCATTTCGAACAGCAGCAACTACACATCAAATGTGATGCTGAGCACAACGGCAATTAGCATTCCGCGCAGCAACAATCCCAACCAGAGCCATCATCACAGTCATCATCATCATCATCCGTATCATCAGCTGAGCGGAACGCCAACACTGACGCCAACAACACCGCGCCAGCAGCAACTACATTTGCACAGTTTGCCCAGCATGGCGCAACAGCAACATTTGCAACAGCAACAGCAGCAGCAGCAGCAACAGCAGCAGCAGCAACAACCGTTGCAGCTGGACACACTTTCCGATTATGGTCTCGATGCTTTGGACACCGCCTCGCTGTCGCCGACGCTGCTGCAGGACGTCAGCCTGGGCGCCGGTTCGCCGCTCTACAGCGGCAGCAGCGGCAACAATGCGACGGCTGCCGCTGGTGGTGGCAGCAGCAGCAGTCGGGACAACAATGCCGGCGGCAGCAATTATTTTACGCCCGATCTGAGCTCCTGCCTCAGCCTGAACATGCCGACGGAGCAATCGCTGCTCCAGGATGTGGTCAATGGTAGCACGCTCCTCTACGAGATGACGCCCAACTCGAACGCAATGTGGAGCGACATCAGCAGCGCCATCGTTCACACCAAGCACGAGCCCTTCAATCTGGACGATGATTACATCTTCCCCAACGACAAGGCCGAGATACAGGCCTCCGAGCTGGCCGATCTGAATGGCGGCGATTTTCTCGATGTGATCAGCACCATTGAGGATCTGTTGCCGCCGGCGCAAAATGTCAACTTTTTGCCACCAATGGAGCTGCTGCAGCAGCAACACCAGCAGCAGCAGCAGCAACAACAGCAACACGAGCAGCAGCAGCTGCAATCGCTGCTCACGCAGCAAACACAAGCGGACACCTTTGAGCTGTTCCACAGCACGCCACAGAAGCCGCCGTCTCAGCTGGCCGCCAGTTTCTCGCCGGGCAGCCAAGCATCGGAGTCGCCGTTGACGCCGCCGCCGCCGCCGCCGTTGTTGTCATCGAGCGCCGGACGCACGCAATATCCGCTGGTCAAGTCGCGCAACATGCAGGAGCTGCTGAAGGCGGGACAGGCGATGTCGTCGCCGCCGGACCGCCATTCGCTGCTTGGACAGACGGCGGCGCTGAGTCCGGGCGGTAGCAGCAGCGGTTTTGGCAGCGCCGCCAGCGCCAACAGCACCACAGTCACCGCCAATGCCAGCTCCAGTTCCGGTTCCGGTTCTGGTTCCGGCCAGGAGGTGATCACCATCAGACGCTACCAGACGCCCGTCGACAGCGCTCAGCTGTCGCGTCTGTCCTCGTCGGCGCCGACACACCTCGGACCGGAGCACATCTGGATGCGGCGGGAACCGCGACAGCATTTACTATCCACCGGCTCGCTGGCCGAGGCCGAGAGCTTCTCGTCGCTGAGCACCGGCAGCGTCCTGTCGCCGGAGTGCATCGATTTCTCGCAGGACGACGAGGACGATGCGTCCAGCGAGAACAGCGACAACTACGATGACTTCAGCAGCGACAATGGTGAGTGCAAACGAACGATATTTATCGATATACACCATTTAGGTGTAGGGATGCGTATCGTTATCGCAGTATCGATATTATATCGATACTGATGTGTGAAATTTAAGTAAAAAACCATATGATATTCAATTCGATATGGGCAAATCAAGGATATTTAATACAATATAACGGGAAATATACGCATCTCTTAAATTACTTTCCCTCTATTTTATTTTATTTTCGAAGAATATTATTTTAATCGATATTCAATGCAATATCTACTTATATTTTCGATATGATATTCAATGTAATATTTTCACCGATATTAATATCGGAACTTTGCTATCGAACCAGTTTAAAATAATTAAAATATCGATATATCGATGCTAACTGCAACGGCTATTTCAAATCTTAACTCGATAATGTCTTTTCCTCGATATATCGACTCATCGATTCTTAAGACTTAAAACAAAAAAAAATACAAAAAAATTTTAAGTCCTTAATTAAATTATAAAAAATTAATTAAAAACTTTACACTTTTACAATTTGTAATCTTTTTAATGCAAATTTTTTGAAAACCGTGTAAAAGGAGAATAATTAAGTTCAATCCTCTTACACAGGCGGCTCTGGCGATGAGGACGAGACACGCACCTCCACCCCGAATCAGATGAGCAGCAGCAAGGGCAAGGAACGCTTCTTCTGGCAGTACAATGTCCAGGCCAAGGGGCCCAAGGGCAAGCGACTGGTCTTCCAGTCGAAGCTCGAGGATCCGCATGTGCTCAACGAGGTAACCGATCCCGTCTTCAGTCCCACCTGTTCCGTACGCGGCATTAAAGTGTACAAGGTAAATGATATGTCCATTATATGGTGTATAAGTAAGATAAACAAATCATAAATGGGAATTAAATAGTATGTGGTAAAGGTAAAGGATGCTATATATAACGCATAGTTTTACATTTACGGGGTAGGTTAGTTTAAGTTAGATTTAAAAAAGATTTGAATGAAATCGAGTAAAAATTCTGAATTTAAGAGGTACAAAAATTAAATTAAATGTGCAAGTTGCTCGTCGTATTTCTTTAAATTTATCAATATTTTAGCTCCCATAGGAACTATCGGTTGAAAAACTAGCTTTTATATGATCGGATCACTATGTCAAATCGCTTCTTTTGTTCGAATAAGTTTGGTTTTCTATGAAAACTTGTTTTGTTGTCAAATATATCCTTAATACATTTTGTATCCTGATAATATGCGAGCAAAATATTATCAATATCATATAACATCAATAAATAGGAACAATCGGTAGAAAAATCTGTTCTTGTATGAAAAACTTTGTTTTTGTTTTGAAAGGTATCCTTACAACTATATACTATAGCTTTCTGCAGTAACAAAGGCAACAAACATGCTTCTAATGCAACCGTTTTTTTCTGTCTGACCCAACAGCACAGCGGCAAGGCGCGCAAGGGAGATGGCAACGATTTGACGCCGAATGCGCGCAAGCTGCACAATATTGGGAAGGAGCTGGACAAGCTGAGCCGCACCATCAACGACATGACGCCCGTTTCGGAGCTGCCCTTCAATGTGCGCCCCAAGTCGCGCAAGGAGAAGAACAAGCTGGCCTCGCGCGCCTGCCGCCTGAAGAAGAAGGCCCAGCACGAAGCCAACAAGATCAAGCTCTATGGCCTGGAAATCGAGCACAGTGCGTTGAGCTATAAGAATTCAAAGCTATGTTTAATAAATGCTAATCGAATACCCAATTATTATTGCAGAGCGTCTGATAAATGGCATAGCTGAGCTGAAGCAGGCGCTGGCGCTGAAGCAGCGCACAAAGAGTCAGGGCGAGTCCACCGAGGAGGTGGATCAGCAAATTCAACGCATTTATGCAGCGGCCTCGTGTAAGTTGGTCTAGACATACACACATATGTTAGCCTGGGATCGAAAATAACTGTTATGACATGATTATGGTTCTTCTAATTTGTGTGGTCGAAAACTGTCTGCCAAATTTGGTGTCTCAAGCGGTAGATTTTATGGAGTTGCCACGCCCACGTGGCTAAAATATTGTAGAATAAATTTTTAGAGGAATTCATAAGTAATTTGTCTTTAAAAAAATATTTTATGAATTTTTCTTTAAAACTGAGGGAGTTTTTTTTATTTATCGATTTGCCACGCCCTCAAGAGGTTTAGTTAAAAAATCTTGACACTTTATGTTGCAGATAGACACGAGTATATATCACAAATTTCAGGTCTCTAGCTTCAAGAGTGTTGAATATTATTGCACTTTTAAAAATAATAAAAAATAATTATTCTTTGAGCAACAGATAAATATTAAAGTGCAATTTAGATTTTAAAACGTATAACAGTTAAGGTCCCTGATGCTAACATATAAATTTAAAAAAAAAAAAATATTAATCATAAATTTGTTTCTTTATTGGAATTTTTATAGCGGGCATACGCATTGCGGGAGGCTCCACCGATTTTGTGAATAAGGTCTTGGAAAATATGCGCGGCGGCATGCCAAATGGCGGACTCGAGGAGCTGCGCAAATCGCAATAGATCCTCGAAAGAATCCAAAGCTAAAACGAACCGCCCATCAAGCTTAGACTTAAGCATTAACTAGCATGTAGCCACAGTTCCCCCCACCCAAATTCCCGCGCCCCATCACCCCCCCCAACCGACAAATGTAACTAAGAACCGAAACTAACCAAAACAATCAATTTTCAAAATGTTTTGCTTGAGTGCGTGATAATATGTGAATGATAAGCGAAAGAGAGAGGAGAGAGCGAGAAGATGAGAGCATGAGAGTTATAACTGTGATTTAGGAGCCTGGCGTTGCATGCAACAGATAAGTGCAACATGTGCAACAAATTGTTTGGCCAGCGCACAAAGTAATGAAAACGAAAAAATATATTCCCAATAAACGAAACAAAATGTAAAGAAAGAGGCAACCACAAACAGAAAAGAAAAATAAACACTACAAAATTTGTTTAGCTGTTAAGAAACGAAATCAGAAAACTGCAAAGAAAATGGAGTTAATGCGAAAGAAAACGAGTCTACGATTTAGCTACCAGTTTTACCTGCTTACGACATAAGTTTTGATTTTGTTTAAGCTTTTCAATTGCGAAACTATATTAGGCTACAAAAAAAAATAATAATATATATTATACACATACATATATATATATATCTATATAACTGCGATTTATTTGTTTAAGTTTTGATGCTATATAAACGATGTATAAATTGGTTCAATGTTTAGCATTAAGTTTTTTTCTATACGAATTCGCTGCTATGAAAAGCTTTTACTTTTATATACATATATACCACTATATGCAAATATATAATAATTATGTTCATTATGTTTGTTGGCAACACCCACCCTTACCCCTCAAACACACACACATACACTATTTTTGGTCCTAGGTTGTCAGTTTTTTAAGTTTTTGTTTGCGCCTAAGTTAAAAAATGAAAAAAAAAAACAGAAATAATAATTATTATTTAATGAAATTCAACGTGCATAATTGATGTTAAATTTTATGCATGTCTTATATATTACATATATACTTTAAAATTACTTATACTGTACATCTATACATATATGCGTGGTGATATAATTTTAATTTTCTTTCGTTCATGTAAAAACCTTTGGCTTATGCTGAATGCTTTTTGGGTATTTTACATAAATATAATAACTTTTAAGTTTTATCGATTAATACATATTCTTTACGTTTCGCATATGAAATACCTTCAATATATATAAAAAAAAAAAAACAAAAAGCAACCAACAATATAATTTATTAACTTTTAGGCAAAACATACTATTGCAAAACCTAAATTACATTCATTTCTTATAATTTAGTTGTGGGTCGCTCTTTGAAGTGCATTCGAATTAAGTTTCAAATACAAAAACACCAAAAAACCTAAAAAAAAAAACAAACTTAACACACTTTGAGTTTTATTATCTTCTATGATTTTTGATTGTGTCGATTTTATTTTGTACTTTTTAAAGAACTATTTGCTCTGCTTCGATGCTAATTTTGTGATATTTGTATTGAGTATTTTGTGTGTATATTTCATTTTAAAAAATGATTTTTTTCGGGTTATATGTGGGTTCCAGTTGTCTGGCCTTATTACTGCTCTTTGTTGCGCAACAAGTTGTGTTCAGTTGATATCAAAAAAAAAAAGAAGAAACATAATTCAAAACATTCTAAAGGCCTTTATTTCTTTTTGGTATTCGTTCTCATTGCTTTTTGGTTGATTAATGAATGAAACGAAAATACAAATACAAAAGTGATCAAGTTAAAAACTTAGAACTTAGGCACTCGTATCACCCACTGAGTTGAGCACGTGACAAACAAATTGTAGTTGTTAGTTTAGGCTTAACGAAGGTACAGATGGAGATGGAAGGAAATACGAAAAGGAAACAAGTAAGCCATTAATGGAACTTACTTAACTTATAATACATATGTATATGTATTTATGTATATACACATATAAAAACAATTAACAATTGGCCATCAGTTTTGTTTAGGGTTTTCAAATTCATGTTTTAGGAGCTACAAATCCATAAGTGATATGAATACGAATTCAAAATTACATTTATGTATAACAAAAAAAAAAAAAAAACTACACACCCACACACACAAAGTACAAGCAAAGCGACGAAAAATGTTTGGAATGTCATACCTGCTCTATATAGTAGTGTATAACAGAGTTGCTTAGGTTTAGGGTTGTCTATGTCCAATTGCAAACGTTTGCAAATCAAGTGCGAGGCGGCATTGAAGTAAGCACGACAGTTCCTCAGTGTTTTAATATGTGTAAAGAGCATACTAAATATGATATATATATCAGTATATAATTCTTAATTATATTGTAACAAGAACGAATACAAAATAATATATATATATATACATACAAAACATATTTATAAATGTTATGGTTATGTATTGTAAATGTGTGCTTTAAATAAATGTGCTTCATATTTACCATTTTTATATGTCGATAATTGTAAAATTACCTAAACAAAGGATTAACTACCTCAAAAGTTGAATACAAGTTTCATATTCAGTAAATCTTAAGGAGCAAAATGATATACATAAAAGTACATAGCATATATATATCGTAAATTTACGAACAGCTTGAATGATGGTTCAAAAAAAATATAAGTTTTGAGAGTTAACCAATAAATTACTGTGGGAACTATAATATATATACTTATATATATATATATATATACAACAAGAGAGCCTGACTCATATTCATATGTGTCCATTTAAAGCAAACAATACGTATTTTCAAATAAATTAGGCTTAAAATGCAAACATATTTTTTTGGAAATTCGTTACAAAGCGAAGCGCTGATCATCTTGCAGTTTTGTTACGATCCAGAAAATATTTGAATAATACAGTTCTTTAGACTGTGCCTGCAAGGTTATTAGAGAACCAAGCGATTTATGTGGTGTCCAACAACAATTGCAACAAATTGATAAACAATTATGAATATACCTATATACAAAAAGAAATTAATTTTAAAACAACTGTGTTGAAAATTTCAAATTGCAAAACAAAAACCAAACATAATTATTATGTATAAAATAAAATAAAGTGAAACAGTGGAAAATATATATAATAATAATATAGAATAAAAACTTAAGAACACACACAAAACACACTCATTACGCATGTGAACCAATACATATTAAAACCAATTTGTCTATATATACTAAAGTTATGTACTTTCAATATGAAAATAAATGGCGACAGCAGCAAAAACAGAAAAAAATTTAATTTGATGATGCAAAATCATGGGAATGTGGGGGGTGGCAAAAAAATGTGGAACGCTTCACGATTTTGCGTGTCATCCTTGCGCAGGGGCCATGCTAATCTTCTCTGTATCGTTCCAATTTTAGTATATGTTCTGCCGATAGCTATATAAATGCAACACTGGATCAATAAGATGTTGGGAATTACAAGCAAGCCAATGCAACAAAGCGACATCTATGGTTCGTGCTTGGAATTGGTTTGTGTACACGCTAAGCGCGAAGGCACCGCAGCTGCGGTAATTTAATATCAACATAATATACTCATTTGGAGAAAAGTGAATTAAGATAATGTTGGGAATATTTTTGTAAAAAAAGTAAGGGGGAGTAAAGAATATTTTCGAAAGACAAATATTTTTAAATACGAAATAGAGGTCAAAACATGATTAAAATGGTATACATTATACAAATCGATTCAGTTTTGATCAAATTATATGAGTTTGAAATCTAGCAAGTTTGCATGTCTAAATTTTTGTGAATTTTGGCATACCTTCAAAACCCGTAGTTTGTTAGAAAACATTCCGCAATATATTTAACTTTTTTTGACTCAATAAAAGTAATTTATTAAAGTTGTAAACACAAGTTGTTCATTTTATTTAAACTACAATAGAAAATAAAGAGTTAGAGGCACGACTAAGAGAGTTTTGGTACTAGAGTTGAAAGATCAACCAGTTTGCTTAAGAGAATCATAAATACATATTTTTTTTTATACACATAACAATTACAAAAAAGTGTTAAGTTTTCAGTTGCTTGGATGATTCACTCGTGTTTCAACTCTGGCTGCAGATCGAACCAGGACTTGAGGCCAGCGGGCGTTGTAATTTCGCTGTCATCCAACGGTATTTTTAGCTGCAACGGAAGAAACAAAGATAATTTGTAAAATAAGTTTGTGAGTATATACAACAAGTAAAAACGTTGCAGTCGGGTGTCACCGACGGCGCAATACTCGTTCACAGTGTAACAAAACATACAGCCAGGCATTATTTGTGCAATGTGGAATTAATCTCTAATTAATCATGACAAATACAATCCATTAAAAAGAGAAATTCACAAATCTAAATTAAAAAAAAAAAATTTATGGGGGGGGCGTTAAGGGGTATTCTAGGGGGCGTCAAGAGCGGAATGTCAAGAGCGCAGTCTTTGGGGGAGGTCACCACCTATCTACATACCAAATTTGGTGGCTCTATCTTTAAAATTGTGGAAGATATACACCTTTTATCGATTTGCGATTTGAGGTGTATCGACATGTTATCGAATTTCCAGCCTCCCAGTGGGCGTGGCATAAAAACACATTGTCTGAAGAGGATAACTACAAGTATATATCCAAAGTTTCAAGTCTCTATCTTCAATAGCGCCGAAAAGTTGCGTTCATCCGAACTGACGGACAGCATGACGGACATTGCACAAACCCAATATACTAGTTTCACTTCGTGATCGAGTATAAAAACAGACACGTAGTTCGGACGAAAAATAATTTTTTGAACGATTGTTTGACAGCTATATGATAAAGTAGTCTGATATTTTTAAGAATTCGCTCATTTATAAATTAACGAGTTAAAAAAATCAATATTGATTAATATATGCAAGTATACAATACATATATACAAGTATATATACATATATATATATATATATATATATATATATATATATATATATATATATATATATATATATATATATATATATATATATATATATATATATATATATATA
>SCDS01000912.1:35034-49620 GCA_004149465.1 Drosophila nigromelanica
AACGCTTCACGATTTTGCGTGTCATCCTTGCGCAGGGGCCATGCTAATCTTCTCTGTATCGTTCCAATTTTAGTATATGTTCTGCCGAAGCAAGAACGAGTGTAGAACAAAAATGCAACTATATAAATGTAGCTCTTGCGAAATTAGCTGTTGGGAATTACAAGTGCGCGTGGTCATGCAGGCAGTCGTTAGGGGTTAGGGGTTGGTTTTTGTTGGGCTGGCAACTCACCATGCCGATGATGGGACTGCCGCTGGATAGGAAACCCTTCTGTGTGCAGACGGTAACCTCGAGCGCCGAGTGCCTCAGCTCGGCAATTGAGATGAGGTATTCGAAGGATGCGTCGTAGACGGGATTGCAGTTGTCCTTGATGATGCTGGTCTTGCGCTTGGAGTCCTTGCTGCGGCCAGGCAGCAAATACAGCTTGACATATGGATCCGGTATGCTGCTCGGATCACGCAGCGGAATATTCATTATCTTGTGTATGACCACATCGAGCTTCTGTCGCAGTGCCGAGTACGTGATCGATAGCTGAATGCGTCCCAGTCCATGTTCCCCCGCCGTTGAAATCGTTTCGGGTACACGATGTGTGAGGATCGAGTTGACCGCCTCGGTAATCGGTTTCTCCAACGATGCAGACACCGGTATAACTGACGTGTTCTTGATGGGCTCCTCCTCGCTAATCGGCGACTCGGCCGAGAGGCGTTTGCTCTTCGTCTGGTCGTCCTTGAAACCGAGAAAAACAACAACAGCGGATTAGACAGGGGTAGTTGAATGAAATCAAGGGTAGAACAGGTAGTCAAAACAGTACTAAAAGGATACGCTTCATATAAAAACGTTTTTTTTTGCAGGTAATTTTTACAAAAATTACCTATCTTTTAATATATAATTTTTAAAATTTTTTGCAGAATATATATTATATAAAAACAAACTCAGTTTTTAAGAACAGAATATCTAGCATATATAAATAAATATCGTGGCTGCAAAGCCAAAAATAAAATTATCAATGGTCCAGTTCACAATTTAAGCTGGCTTGCCTTTAAATTCGGTTAGTGAACCACAAATTTGTTATATGCAAAAGAAAATATTTAAAAAAAATTATTAATAGGAAAATTATTGTGCTGTTGTCGCTTATTTTTAATTAAGATGCAGAATATCTTCAAAAGCATTCTAAATTATGCAGACTCAGAGGTCAGCTTAATATTAAATAATAATATAACTGGGTAGTAGTCTTAAGATAAATAAATCATCATAAAAATATATATTTAAAAATAGATATATATTAAATTCTTAAAAGAAAATCTAGCTTGTATATATTATATAATAATATACTATATACGCTTTAAAAGTGGATTACCTTGGATATTTGTGGAGCCAGCACGGGTGCATCGGGTGTCTTCACCGAGGTGCTGCGTTGTAGGGAAGCCGCTTGTTCCAAGGTATCGGATTCCTTCTCGATTTCGCCGGCCTTCATGATGCGCAGTGCCAGTGACATATATAGTTTCGATTCGGGACCGGACTTTTGCAGCTGGAAGGGCTGCTGTATGATCTTCATGTTGAACTGTTTGAGTAGGGTGCTCAGCGTATAAGTATATTGGCCGATATCGTTGCCGGTCTTCTGATCGTAGATCTTAATGTTCAGACACTCGTTGTCCGGATTGTTCACCAGGAAGGTGAAGCCCTGCTCCCAAACGGGTGAATCATCGCGTAGAATCATCGCCGTCTGCTTCTTCTGCTTGTTAACGGTGCACACCAAATACGGATCCGGTTTGGAGTTGGCGCGTGCTTGCTGTGAATAAAATGATGTGAAATGAATGCATGAATCAAACAGTTCAATCGAGAGCTGAATTATGTTTTTAGGTACCTTCAAATGCCTGGCGGAGTCAATGAAAACGCTGAGCACCGCCGAGCTCATCGTCGTCACACGCAGCAGCTGCGTTTCCAGTAAAATCTGCTGCAGCTCGTTGGGATCGTCGGTCAGTTTATACCACTGCAGGCGCACATGGAGGTCGCCATGCTTGGCCTCCTCTAGTGTGAGCCACTGTGAGAGCGAAGAGAGCATTATGTATAACATAGCATATTTAAATATCATCTATATTTCACTCGTGGAGGTGAATTTACTAAATCTATGAAATACTTTTCGATTCCATTCAGTGATTTGTCTATTTCAAGTGAATTTAAAGTCGATCGCTTAATTCATTTCGGCAATTCACTTCTTTGAGTGAAATTAGATCGTTATCGGCGTTTAAATTTTTTATCCCTAAGCCCCAAATCTGTTTAAATACGATCGGATAGATTTTCAGCCATTTCCACCCTAGAAGTTTGATTTGTAAAACTCCATTTTACTGTAGAAAACTTCTTTTAGTTACTAAATTTCTGAAAAACAGGTCAATTCGGTTCAATTTGTGTGTATATATTTTAAAGTAACTTTGAAGCTGATTGGAAATTTTACTAAGTCGCACATGATTTAAATCCGATTGTTAAACTCGTTTCGCTAAATTCACTTAGATTAAGTTTTTGTCTCCCCAAGGCTTATATTAGTTTTAATACAATTGGATAAAACATAGTAAAATGGACAAAGCGCTCATCACGCTTATTTTAGCCTAGAAGGTGGATTTGATATCAATTTGATTTACGTTACTTACAGTATCCAGAACGCCCTTCTTGATAACGTTGGCTATATCGATGGAGGCTCTAAAGGTTGTGGAAATAAAAATTGCATTTAGTGTTCAGTTTCTGTATTACATTTTTTTAAATAAGGTAACATTTGTTATGTGTTTAAAGCGGGTTTTAGGCCAAAAGTGGAGCAGTGGACAAAAAAAAGCCCATCTGGGATTGAGTACTGTGAAAACTGTGTGGGCTGTTCGAGTTTCGTTGCTAGATTATTGTTTTGGATGTGTTTACTTGTAATTGATATTAATTAATTTTTTAATTTTGGTATTTTGTTGGAGAGATACTCATTGATGTTGATGTGAAAACGATTGCCTAACCTGCCGAGCGACTCGTCATCACTTGTACGGTCCCAATCAAAGAGCCTAAGCACGAGTTTGGCACGCTGTGACACCTCAACCAGAGCCTAATCCATTCAGGCAGTAACGTTAATGGTAATACGGTAATATGGAAGACATTGTATTAATACTGTTAGTTTTGAGTGGGCTAGGCAACTCTATGGCTTGTGTTTGTTTATGTTACGTATGTACAGTGACATGACTTCAAGTCAATCAATCAATCAATCTACATCAACTACACTACAGAACATGCAATGTTCGGTACAGGGTGCTCCAGCTGGTTGTGTGTGTTTGTGTGTGTGTGTATTACTGCGCATGCATATTTAGTATGTTTTTAGTATTATTTGGTATTTAGCGGTCAGTTTTTGTTGTGGTTAAGAGACTAACTACACGAACGTGTCATGAAAGCGTTTACAATTAGATTTTTTATGCTAGTTAGAAAACAATTATGAGACACTGTTTGGTGGGTGAGCAAAAATACCAAGGAAGGTAAAGGAACATTAACGGCTTACGAGAGGTTCTGGAAAAGCAAATTGTTGTAACTAGCTCAGCTACCGTTGAATTAAAAAAAAAAATGTAAGGATAAATACTCTTTTGACAATCACTTAAACATGTTGTCATGTTGTTATACTTCTACAAACAAATCAGAAATTGCTATGTCAAAATTGTTATCTATTTATTTACACTGTAAACGTTAAATGGACTTTTTTTTTGATTTAAAAAAATTTTTTTTTTTATTTTTCATTGACATTTTTTATCATTTTGTTTTACTTTCGAAAGTTTGAATTTCTTGCAGCAGTTTGATTTACGAACGATCACTTTGCACAAATATTGGATCTGCCCAAGTTCATGGTAAATAATTATCATGATGGTAACACAGCTAATAAGGCACTCTTATATAGGAAACGAATCATAGTTAAAAAGTCAAATCGCAGTCAACTGTCGGATATGTTAGCAAATTCTATTAAGTGGCACTTAGTTAATTAGGAGGCATACTTTTAGCAATAACTGTAACTCAAAATGAGGCAAAATAAGAGAAGTTAATGAACAATGCAGTCGCATGCCGCAATACAACCTGCCCAATACATCATCGGCCTGTACGCCTGGCATACTCTGATCATAGTCCCACAATGAAAAACCAACCAAGTGGTTGATGGTGGTAAAAATAGGCGCCTAGAAAAACAATTGTGTATAAGAGAGAGATAGACATATCAAATAGAAAGACAGATAAGAAGAAAGAGAGAGTGAGAGTTATATAAATATATATAGAGAGAGAGAGAGGGAGAGGGAGCTACACTACTCCGCAAGATTCCTTTTCGGAATTAGAACAAAGCATGCATTCGATATTAGCCAACATAGTTATTAACGGATATTTATTACTCACATACGATGCTCGATGAAATTGAGTGGAGGGGATGGGGGAATATTGGATAGGGTAGCGTTTACTTGAGTGGCAACTCAACGTCGTGAACCAATCCCAGAGTGGAGATTTTGTGTAAAAACTTATAGCTTACCTGCCAAGTTGTTCGTCTTTTTTGGAATCATCCGAGTCCTTCACTAGTATGTCGACCCATTGACCCACTTCAATAAAAACTGGTGCCTGGAGGCAGGCGAGAGACGCACAAACAAAATACGAGTACATAATGTCAAGAAATATGCATGGAAATCAAAAAATGTAAAATGAAAAAACAAACTCTAGGGCATAAAAAATGTAACGATTAATTCAAGGTGTGTGTGTATATTTATATTAGAGTAAAAGCAGCTGCGACACCGATTGGCAAATGGCAACAACAGACTACAAAAAGCAACGCTATTTTTGCAGTTTCATAGCAGCCAGCTTACGTACCTCGCACCAATAATCCCACTTGGGATTCACATTATTATCGATGATCTGCGTCCTAAACTCCTGCGCGCCCACATTGATAATGGCATACGGATCCGATTTACCCTTGCCCAGCACACTGATGTCCTTCTTCATCAGATTCTTGGCCTCCACGACGTGTATGCGCAGCAGACCCTGTGTTAAAAATTCAAATTTATAATCATAAAAAAATTCAAATGAATTTGTCTCACATTTCCTTTAACAATATTTTAAATCACCTTTGGACAATGAACAAAATTATTTCACACAATCTTATTGCACAAATGTTCCACCCTAGCGATGTTTTTAAGCCCTGTCAGTCAGTCAATCAGTCAATCACAACTAATATATAAAGATAAAAATTCTGTAAACCACAGTTAAATACATAAAAGTTCCTTAAACCTAGTTTCTTAAGCACCCTCCCTGTCCTGGCATAAGCTTTAACTTTAACCCAGCTCTTGTGGCTCAAACTGTGCAGGGATCAACAATCGGTCAGTCAGTCAATCAGTCAATCAGAGCTAAAATATCTAGATTGAAATAATCCTTTCCCATTAATACAGCCCTTACGGTTAAAGCTGTGCATTGATCAACAATCAATCAGTCAGTTAATCAGTCAATCACAGTGAAAATATATGTGTTACAATTCCTACCTCTGGTTCGGGCATTTTGAGTGACACAGCGGAAACCTCCTCGCTGAGGGATATCGGCAGCTTGTTGGGCAGCACCATCACATTGCCAATCTGTTCCACAATGATCCGACGCAGCAGATCGGAGAGTCCGGGCATGTCCATGAAGTCAATCACACCCACCAGATTGAAATCGATATTGGGATTGTTCAAGAAAAATATTTGCAGTCCGCCCACCAGCGGCATGGAGCGTATCAGCGGCTTCATCACAACGCGCACCCAGCCGTGTATCTGGAAATCCTTGATGCCACCCTTCATGCCGCCCAGATAGAAATTAATATCGCAGTCGCTGGCATAGAACAGGTCCAGATCCATTATAATCTCGTTGCGATCGACGTTCTTATCGTAGATCTTGACGCCGCCAATGCGCGGCGGTATCGTGCCCAAAATGATCCGATCAAAGCGAAAGCCGTTCATCTTGTATTGGGACAGGGCCAGGGCCACATTCGGCTCAATCGTCTCCTTGACCAGGGTGCGGGTAAAGTGGTTGGCATTGGGCCACACCTGCTTCAGTATCTGTTGGAGAATACCAAAAATAAAAAGGATTAGAGCTTGTTTAATATTGTATTAATATTAAATTATTAATAATCTATATGATTCTCTGATTTAGAAGCAAACGAGGAACCAAATTAAAAAAAATGCAATTTATTATGAAGTTATAGTTAAGAGTCTTGAAGAATTTTTTTTGGTATATTACGAGTCATCTGCTATTTATGATGCATAAAAACTTATGCTTAAAATCGATATTTATCGATTACTGGCTTACACTTAACTCTTAAAATGTAACCTATTGTTCATAAGGCAAATATCCCTTGTAAAATAATAAAATATATCTAAAAAAAGTTCTAAAAATTAATTTCTGAAGCTAGAAGCAATCTATGTATCAAAACTTAATCCAAATTATATCGCTCATTAAAATCGTTTCAGTTTCGAAAAATTGTTTGATAGTTACTAGCGTATAGAGATTTATTTTGAATAAGTTTGACCTTGCTAGTGTTTTTACCTTATTTAGCCACTCGGCGCGTTCAACATCGGGAAAATAGACCCAGGCGGGCAGCTCATCGATGCGCGCCAGGATCACATCCTTCTCGTTGGCCAGCGCCGATCTTTTTGCGATGTCGCGCCTCTTCTCTGACGTCTTGGCCAGCTGATCGCGGGCCACGGACAGAATGACCGGCGCTATAAGCCAGGCCACCGACCAGCCCATGTAGCCGACCAGGTAAATGGAGCCTACAATGGCCACCTTTTTGCCCACCGAGTAGAGCACCGTAAAGATGCTGTCCTCATCGCTGGTGCGCGCCTTGGCCACAGTTGTGGTGCCATTGGCAACTGTTGCTGGTGCGCCTGTTGTTGTTGCTGTTGCTGGTGCTGCTGTTGTCGTGGACGTTGGTTCACTCATTTTGGGCGGCTGTGCCAGCGGCACAATTGGCTCCTCTCGGTCCGGATCTGGTGGGACAATGAAATCGGCCAGCGGCACACTCGAGTCAGCTGTGCTCTTATCGCTAGAGAATTTAACAAAAAAATGTATAATTATTATTATAATAATTAAGATTGTTATTGTCGATTATATTTTCTTAAATGACGGCAGCTGATTCATTTGCACAGCCGGCATGTTAAAATCTCGGTGATGTCATTGTGAGATGTAGTAAAACTTGTGCCGGTTGAGAGTTTGTTTTTACCTTGCCAAATTGTGTTTACCTGGCGGCTATTTTTTTATTTTATGGTTAGACATCACTCATACGTCGCGTGGGCCCAGCCAATTGACACAGTTTTTGTGACAGGAGGCAAGTGGCAAGCGACAACTACAACACACCTGTGGAATTCCCCAGTCAGTTTGAGTACAAAACTCTAACGAGAACTTGGTTATTTAAATGTATTTTTGTAACACAATCTGTCTATAAATTTGTATTTAACTAAGCGTTAGGCAAATTATTCCATTGTTAGAAGAGAAATTTTATATCTTCTCGTTTTTAAACGTTGTTATTGTTAAACTCGTGTTCTACTTCAAATTTCATTTAATAATTTTATTTAATTTGTGAATTAAATCAGATAGAAATTGTTATTTAAATTAATTCGAATTTATTTATTCGCCTTTCAAAACTTAAGTAGCTTTAGTTGAACAAGAAAATGCAATTATAATGTTGCCACCTTGTGTAATGCATTGCACTTATGGCAACACTGTATTAAATTTTTAAATAAAAAACAGATTGCAATTAACATTTAAAAATGAGTTATACAATTTATCGATAAATTAGCTAAATTTTTTGATGAGCTGCAGCGAACTTAACGTTGCCATATTTTTTGTCAAAAATGTAAATGCAACTCTTCATTAATAGTAAAAATCTTGTCATATTAAAAAAAATAAAAATTAAAAATTCGTTATGATTAAGTTAAATTTGAATTATTCAAGAGCTAAATTGCTGTACGACTGGCTCTCAAAATATATTAAAAGAATTGAATATAAGACCGATGACTATTTTCTATTGTAGAGCAAAGTTAAAATCTTAAGATAATCTTTGAAGTACTAACAATACCTAAATCAAAAATTTCTTAATTCCTAAGGGGATCATCATTGTATTATTTCATCTGCAAGCAGCATTCAAGAAATTTAACCTCTTTTAAAGCTCATCAATAATTTAAAGCTCCTGGGCAAATTTACAAGTTTTCTTTGTTGCCGCCGCTTTGTGTTGATTTTTCTTCGAAAATTGTTTGTTTTGTTTGTGTTTTTCATTTGTTTTCGTTTTCTGTTTACCGTCTGCCACACCCACAGGCGTTGCTCCGACTGGGCTAATTTGGCGTTTAGCCAAAGATATAATTTATAAACGCAACTTTGGCAATTGTCTTTACTTTTTTAAATGGTTTTTGTTTTCTAAATTGAAAAAAGCTTTCACTTTAACGATTTAACAATGGACTAAAGCTTTGTTGTTGTTATTTAAATGTTTTTAATGGTAGCTAGGCGTCGTCAAAGCTTCGGTCAATAAGCTCGTTGAATTTCGGCTTGTTTCAAATTTTGCTCAAGTGGTTTAAGTGGTGCGGCACTTGCCATGGAACATGTGGGGTCTCTGTGCACCTGTTGAATGTCATAAACAAAGAGAGAGAGAGAGTGTGTGAGAGAGTGAAAGAGAGAGAGACAGGCTGACATAACTTTGACGCTGTCTACCTCCAAAAGCTGTCCAATTGGCATCCCATTGCCAAGAACTTGAACCCGCTTAACGACTTTTCGCTTACAAATTTGTTATTTGTTTTGCTGCTTCTTCGCAGTCTCTACTTCTCTCTCGCTCTATGTCTTTCTCTAAATTGCTCTGCGGTTTTATTGGATGACGTAGTCGTCTCATTTATGTTGTTTGTAATTCTTATATGTTGTTTTTCTTATATAGTTATTGTATATTGTTTAGGGGCGACCCTCTGACCAAATAAAAAAATCAAATAATTTTTAATTGTTGCATCACCTCAGCATTGTTTGTTATTAGTGTTCTTCTTCTTCTTGTTAATGTGCAGTGCGTGTGCGCTAAAAAAAATAGAAAAATAAATATAACTCAAAAATGTATAACCAAAATAAATAAGCTAACATTTTAATTTGAGGTTTTCAAGCAATATACAAATTATTACAAAGCATTATAGATTATTTGTATTCTTAAAAATGTACTAGAAATATAATTCAAAAATATAATATAAAAAAATCAGAAATAAATACTTTACTGATAATTTATAAAAACTATTAAAGCGTATGTGAGCAAAAATTGAATATAAATATATTTTATATTTTCATATTAAATGTATATTGCTTAGTTTTAAATATAACTTTAAAGCCTTCAATAGGGGTTCAGCTATAGGGGTTCAGCTATAGGGGTTCAGCTATGCTTTTCTAAAAAATAGTTTGAGTCATACTAAAAATTCTTAGCAATGAGCCCGGCTCTGTTATAGCTCTGAGTATGAAAATAATTAATCTAAATATATGTTTCTGTGTATTTTGTATGTGCTTGTGGTTGCCGACTAAACACTTTAAGCTTTACAAGCAAAAAAAAACATTTTTCTAATTGGGATTTCATACTGCAAATGCCGAACAATTATATATATCTATAATCTATAGGTCTTTATAAGCACAAAGTAAAATTGTCTTTCACTTAAAATATATATACAAACACACACATATATGTACACGCCTACGCACATATATGTGAGTATCTCAAATTCTCGAGTATATATAAATTTGCCAATATGGAATACAATTTGTGTATTTTTATCAGGTTCTAATTTTCATTCGTTATTCAAACAGCCACTAATAAAAACAACAACACATTATACAACAACACCACATTTGTTGAATATGTTTTGAAAACCGGATTCAGATTACGCAGCAAAAAAAACAATTACAAAACTATATTACGCACCCAAACAGAACTTTATAAAATTAAACAACTTTTATTTTATTTTATTTTTTTATAATTTTTTTTTATTGTTCTCTTTGTAATATATATTTTTTTATTTTTTATAGATTGCGCGACGCGTTTGTCGACTTTGCGTCGACGACGACGTTTTGAAAACTGAACGGAAATTCTGAGCGTCAGCCACTAGATGATTTTGGCATTTGAGTGAAAGCTCACAATGTTGAGCAAAAGCTTCGCACAGCAGCCGGACGATGCGGTGCTCAGTGCTGTAATTTCTTTGGCGCAATGGGGCAGCCCTATTGTGATAGTCGGGACAGCACTGGTCAACATGAGAAATGTTTTTTATATATTTGAATATATTACTGAACTAAATAAAATAAAACATTTGAATTTAATGTTATTTAAAACTAATTATTTTATGTTTAAAATATAAAAACTTATTTCAAAAAAATTGTTGATTAAAAATAACTGTAAATTCCCACACTGACGATTGTTATTATGGGTTTTTAATTTGCATGTTAATTTTTTTATTACTACAAATATAAATAATATTAGTTTTTGATATGTTGTCCTTTATCTCGGTTAATCCCAAACATTTCACATTTGTTGTTGCACAGTGTACTCATCAGCTTATTATACAGATAGTTCCCAGGTCAACTGGTAATTATTAATTGTTGCTATTTGCGGATGGCTAAATGTGGGGCTTTTTATTTGCTCATTGATTCGAGCAGCTCCTTTTGTTAATTTTGTTGTTGTTTTGTGTTTCGCAATTCGACCGGAATAAGCTGCAGGATTAAGTGGGGAAAGAACGTTTTTCATAAATGTTAAATGTGCGCGTAACACATGACGTATGTGTAATAATCGTAGCATGTGCATTTTTGATGCCGCCAGCAGATTAAAAGGTAAACAAGGCGCCGCAAAAAGCGCAAATCAAACGCAAACAAACTACAGCTGGGCCAACTTTAATGTGGCCTTCAACACCCGCACACACACACACACGCACTTGCTGCTGCACATTGTCTGCCCGAGGGGGGTGGGGCAAGGTGTGCAAAAGGCAGCCAGCGCACATTGCTGAAGGACACACGTTGTTGTTGTTGCAGTTGCTGTTGTAGGCAATACCTGGCAAATGCCCGGAAAATGCTGCTGCATCAAAGGCTGCTTCCGGGGAATTTAAAATTTGCCAAGTATTGCCTTGTGCTTGCACACGATATGCTTTCAGCTCTGGGCCCTAAAATTAGCGCCTTTTAATTAGGGATGGAAACGATGAGCAGAAATTTAATCGCTTTTATTTTTGCTTGCGATTTAATCGAGTTAAATTGAAGATTGAATTCTGTTTTATTCCTATGTAAATATGTAAAGTATATAAATAAGATTATATACAGTAGATATATATTTGCAGTTGGTATCAAATTTATCTCACGAACAAAGTCTTTAAGTAATGTCTTTTGTCATTTTCATTTTATTTATGTCGTACATATTTATTATTATTATAAATATTAAACAATTTTCAATTGTTATTTTTGTTAATTTTTTTTATATATATATGTTCAACTTATTTTTATTTTTATTGAATAGTTCATTTGTGTTGTTTATTTTTGTAAAATTGCTGGTCAATTAAGTCGTTAAATTTTCGCTCCAGTTACAATTATTTTCACGATTATTAAATTACCGTTACTCACGGGCGTGTCACGCGCCCATCTGCAGTGCTCGTTGCATGTGTCCTGATTTAATTGCTTTCTAAATATTTGATTTGCCCCGACTTGATTTAGTTTTTAGTGGCCCGGCTCGGCACACGTGGCGTATGCGTATGCGTAATGAGTTCGTAGGCTTTTCAACTTTGAACTGTGCGCACCCGTAATAAAACTCCCTATTGAACAATAAACTTTGATGTCTGCCCATTGATTGTCGACCCGCCACAAGAATCAGAGAAAAAGACGTTTTCCATGCCAACAGGGCAAACGAAAACCTGCAAGACAACATCAATTGGGGTCACAAGGTTGCAAGGCGCCTGCGGCAAACGGGCAAACAAGTCCTTAAAGACATGCTCGTTTTATTTTCTTCTTCCGTCTTCTGTTCTGTTTGCTCTCGGATAAATGACGTCACGTTGTGACTGATTTATAGACATGCAGTGAAGCAAATCGAATCATAGCGTAAATGTTACAAATTGTCAAGCGCCACTGGTAAACAAATTGAGTTAATTAACTGAATTAGCCATGCAAATATATATTGAATAGTTGATTAGGTCTGCCAGGAACAATGACAACATGAACAGCATTCCCTTGTTGCTGTGCTTGCACTTAACAGCTAGGTAAAGCTCCACTCCTTTGGTTCAGTATTTAGCGAACACGCTTAATTTATGCAAGAACCACTTGGGAATTATAAAATGTAATTTGTTGACATAAATACTTGATGACTCACACAAAAGTTGCACAATTGTAACTATGATTTGGTCTTGAATTGTGTTAATTTTTAAAGAAAATATTTAAAAGTGACAATAATATATATATATATATATTCGTGTACAATAGGAGAATTATAAATGGTATTGCGAAAATGTACATAACAAAATTTATTTATATTTTAATTTTTAATAAATAAACTGAATAAAATATTAATAAAAATGATGGGATAATTGTTTTTATAACTATTTAATTGCCATAAAAACACTCATTAATTTTTATGAAAACTATTTAATCGATCAAGCCATATTGGTAGGTGGTTTCTTGGTAAAATCCAATGTGGTCACACTCTGTTGGCTATAAATATAGTTAAATATTGATTACATTCCAAACAAAGAATGCATTTAATTATGTATGAAATAATATTGGAATACACACAAAGAAAAAGCTAATAATTTTGTATTTAAATCAAGTAGAAGCGTTGTCAAAGTCAGACCGAAATAAAGTTTAATTAAACAACAAAGTTATTATTTTAAGAATGAGATTTCCTATTTCTAAATTCTTATTTTAAAAATTATTTTTTTGTTATAAATTGACATAAGAAACGTATTCCATTTATTTAGTAAAGTTTTTTAAAAATATATTTAAATTATTTTAAGCTTATTTTTAAATTATTATTACTATAAAAGTTGCCTTAATGTAATGGCTGTGTTTAAGAGAGAATATTTAAAGTTCGGCACTGTTTTTTCTCACTTTTGAGTGCTCTGAATGCCTAATAACGACATCGGCTTGGAAGCTGCCTCAACGCATTCCAAGGCCAAAAAAAAGTTGACCATATTTTGGATTTAGTTGACCGACAGAAAGACAGCTTGGGGCATTCCAAAGCCACCTCACGGACAGCCCCGAACCCATGTCAAGCAATTTGTATTATGAAGCACGTTTGGAGTGTGTGACACACACACACACACACACATACACACATACACATTCAATATTTAAACAATATGCAGAGAATTTGCCCAGCAGAAACCTGTGTGGAATTTAGCGTAAGCGCATTAAAGGATACACAAAGCCATGTGAAAGTTTTTGTTTTATCTTCTTCTTTTTGGTTTAAATGAAAATGGTTGTTGTGTACTTAGTGAAGAAGTCTACGGCTGCTTGTACACGTCTGCTGATGATGTTTCCATAAAATGGCCGTAGGGAAACATATAAAATATAAATTTTATATGTAAAGCTAGCAGAAGTTCGACCGCAAATGAAAGCCGAGCTACACACTTAAGTTGCCCAACATTAAATTAGCTACCAAGTTGTGGAGAGTATTCATATCACACACACACACACACACACACACACTCACATACACAGAAACTGAAGCTCAAAGTCAGGAGCGCGCAGCGAGAGGGGTTTGTATTAATAGACATTATTATCGCTTCAATCAGCCGGACGCTAACACAAAGCAAAGGGCGATGCATAAAAAAATGAATAAAACAACCATCTAACGGTACAAGTGAAATGTTTGGCTTCTGAATAATTCACAAGATTTCCCTTGTGGTAGTCCAATAAAATACCCATTGAGTCAAGGGTGAGGTAGGCAGTAGGTGATTCAGGTAACAAAAAACCTGAAAACATAACAGAAAAATAATACGACACGCACGGAAATTGTTGGCAGTGGTTAAGAAAAATAATTAAGACGATGTTGACAGAAAATGAATGAAGTCAAGATATCCTCGGAATTGACTTTGCTTTATAAAATCGTTAAAATAATTATTATAAAAGAGGCATGTAAATAATTTAGTTCATGCAAAATTTTAGCAGAAAAGAACACACTATTTCTATCGCATTTTGATGACACTATAATCGAGCAGGTATGCTAGGATATCGATAACTCTAGCTTAGATAACATTCACTAAGGCCAATAATAGGGAAACATTTCTTACATGATTATACGCGAAATAATACATCGATAAAAAGAGAGAAAATTTTTGATGTTTGATGGCATTTTGATCATGATTTTTCATTTAGATCGATTTTACATTAAAAAATTTAAGGATTTTGTGATAATAAAATTTTTTTGGAAAAAAGCAGGGACGGTACCTCCCCTCATATCCGAAAAAAAGTTTTTTTAAAATTTAGAATTGCGATTTTCTCTTTTTATACCCTGAACCCATTGAAAATGGGTAAAACAGGGTATAATGGTTTTGTGCAAATGTATGTAACAGGCAGAAGGAAGCATCTCCGACCCCATA